>JACEEZ010014674.1:242500-245000 GCA_016584305.1 Chionoecetes opilio | reverse complement strand
AAGCTGGCCGGAAAAGAAGTGATACCATGCAATATAGAAAAACTGCATGGAATTTGTGAGGAAAGTTGAAAGCAGTAATCTATGGCTAACTACTACTAGTTTGTGGGGGTAGGTTTAGTGCTTGATAGATAGGTCATGTTATGTGTGTTTTGTAATGGTGGGAACACAGTGTGGAGGTTCAAGGGTGGTGCGGCAGCCTTGCCTGGCGCTTTCTTGGGAGGCAGCGTCCTCCACAGGAGGAGGAGGAGGAAGAGGAGGAGGAGGAGGAGGAGGAGGAGGAGGAGGAATACATAGGAATAACAGATACCAGGAGACCTATTGGTCTATAACGAGGATATCTGCTGAACTACATACTACTAACTATCACTACATGTAAGAGGACAGTTGGAAAAGGATACCATGTCCCTAAGAAGATAGGAACATGGAAGTTTGGTAGTGAAAGGAGGAGGAGGAGGGATGGTTTGAGAGAGAGAGAGAGAGAGAGAGAGAGAGAGAGAGAGAGAGAGAGAGAGAGAGAGAGAGAGAGAGAGAGAGAGAGAGAGGAGAGAGAGAGAGAGAGAGAAGGAGAGAGAGAGAGAGAGAGAGAGAAGAGAGGAGAGAGAGAGAGAAGGGAAAAGAACAGAATACAACAGGGAGGGTGAAAAAGGGGAAGGATATGGCAGGGAGATTTACGAAACGAGGGAGAAGGGAGGGCGAGGGGAGGGACACAGTAAGGGAGGAAGGAGAGAAGGGAGGAAGAAAGGAGAAAGAAGGGAGGGAGTGAGTAAGGGAGGACAGGTCATGCTGTAAGAAAGCGAGAGTTACATTGAAAGCGCTACTGTAGAAGGCTCAGACGACCTCGCAAATTCACCAAACAAGGGAACCATGACCTTACACTGCTAGACATTAATTCACTGTCAACATGGGGTCCTCTCTCTCTCTCTCTCTCTCTCTCTCTCTCTCTCTCTCTCTCTCTCTCTCTCTCTCTCTCTCTCCTCCCTCTCTCTCTCTTCTTTCCTTCTTTCTTACTTAATTCCCTCCTTCCAACCTCTTCTACTTGTCTTTTCCTCTCCTCTCTCTCTCTTCTCGCTTCCTCTCTCTCCCTCTCTCTCTCTCTCTCTCTCTCTTCTCTCTCTCTCTCTCTCTCTCTCTCTCCCCCTTCTCTTTCTCTCTCTCTCTCTCTCTCTCTCTCTCTCTCTCTCTCTCTCTCTCCCCTTCTCCTCTCTCTCTCTCTCTCTCTTCTCTCTCTCGTGACGCACAGTAGCAGAGGCCAGACAAGACGCGACCTTCACAAAAGCGTTTCAAGAATAGCGTGTTTAAGGGAAAGCATGCAAACATAACACCCTCTTTAGCCCTAGATGCAGTGTTGCCAGAAAGAAACACGAAAACTCACACAAAGAAGAAAACCTACTCTTAACTTACACAAATACACACGAGCCAGGACAAATACACACACACACACACACACACGGATGTAAGTATTTCCCTCTGCACACACACAAGAGTCGTGCACATACCGTGAGAGGAGGATAAACAAGCTTAAGGATGAATGATTGGCATGTTTCTTTCGACTTCTGGGAATCTCTTGTCTTCTTTTTCTTTCCTCCTCCTCCAGTAAAGAGTAAACTGCACGACTTTCCTGAAGAGCTACACGAAGAGGAAAGACAAACACAACCTTCCTCGATACCCAAGGGACTCAAGACTCCTAGACACTCCTTCACGCCCTTGCATTGAACAGACGTCCTTATCTTGACTCCTACGTCCTTATTCATCAGTGCAAACGACACGAGGCTCTTGAGAGACTACAGAAGAAGGAACACTTGGTAAACCTTCCTCGATATTCAAAGAGCTCAAGACTCCTACAGACACTCCTTCAAGACTCCTAGACACTCCTTCACGCCCTTGCATTGAACAGACGTCTCTACCTTGACTCCTACGTCCTCATTCAGCTGTGCAAACGACACGAAGCTCTTGAGAAACTACTGAAGAAGGAAGACCTGGTAAACCTTCCTCGATTCTCCTAAGGACTTCCCGATCCTGCAGAGGCTTCCTAATATCCTTAATACCAGCAAGGATTTCACTGGTCTTGGTCTTGTGGTCTGGTGGTCTGTTTTGAGCTTTTCGTAGCGTGCCAGTAGGATTTCCTGTAGGACTTCCGAGGATCTGAAGGATATTACTGACCATGGTTCTCTTGGTGTGGCTCCTTGGGGTCTTTTTTGGCAGTGTGTGACCTTGGGACCCCCGCGTCGAGCCAAGGAAGTCGTAAAATACCTCAAATGAACTATTAGGACCGTCTTGAATGGAAGGCGAGGAGGGTGGAGGGAGGAAGGAGGAACTGTGTACGGAGGGAGGAGGCACAAACAAGACATGATAGGAGAGAGAGGGGAGAGAGGGGAGGGGTTGCAGCAAGCTTTGAAGGACAGATGTTAGGGCGTGTGTAGGTGAGGGTCTGGTACTTCGCTTCCTTTGTATCCTACCAAGCAACATCTCCCTTTAGAACAAAACCAGTTACTGCTTTAAA
>JACEEZ010014674.1:232500-235000 GCA_016584305.1 Chionoecetes opilio | reverse complement strand
CTGGCGCGGACAAACAGTCAGCCGGACAGACCAACAATCCGGAAAGGTACAAAACGATAAATACAAAACGTGTCGTCAGTAGCGGTGGAGTAGGAAGAGTGTGTGTGTGTGTGTGTGTGTGTGTGTGTGTGTGTGTGTGTGTGTGTGTGTGTGTGTGTGTGTGTGGGGATCGATTAAGTTTTATGGTCGGTGTTATCTTGGAGGGCATGGCAGGTGTAGGGAAGCAAGGGACACGTGGCTATGTAAGGAGTGACGAATAAGGTGTGAAGGAGCTACTTACTGTTCCTCCTCACCTGTACAATCGATTCTGAACATTTAATGCCTTAACCTAGCTACCTTTTAAACCAGCTGTGCATGGGATTAATTATACTGTTTAAATAAAATAAAATAAATCGATCCATATCTCGCTTCCTTACGAGTGAAGCGACTTGCCTACTGATTACTTTTCTTAACATGCGGAAAGGGAAGCAATGAAGCCAAAGTAGTACGTGCGTGGGAGGGTGAAGGAGTGAAGAGGAAGAGGCTGATGGTGTATAGGTCCTCATATAAAAACATAAGAAAATAAGGAAGCTACAAGAGGCCATGAGATCTGTACGTGGTAATTCCTGTTACTTAACATTGCCTACATCTACCTTTCATCCCCATCCATAAAATTGTCTAGATATGTTTAAGTTTATTCCTGCTATCTCTTTAAACATTTTTTTGTGAGTGGTAAAGGAAGGAGGAGGAGGAGGAGAGGAGGAGGAGGAGGAGGATTACATAGGAGGAGGAGGAGGAGGAGGAGGAGGAGAGGATTACATAGGAGGAGGAGGAGGAGGAGGGAGGAGGAGGAGGAGGAGGAGGAGGAGGAGGAGGAGGAGAAGGAGGAGGAGGAGGAGGAGGAGGAGGAGGAGGAGGAGGAGGAGGAGGAGGAGGAGGAGGAGGAGTCAGGATATGCATATGTACAGAGAGGTGAAAAAGAAGGCAGGTGGCGCCGCAGGGAGGAGGGGAGGGAAGGATAACCACAATAATAATAGCTTTGTTTGTTTGTTTGTTTGTTTGTTTGTTTGGACATGCCTCGGCCTTGCTACCGCCCCCCTCGCGTCCTTCGCTTCGCACTGTACTCACTACCCTGACGCCCTTCGGAGTTCGTTCAATCGCCCATTAAGCTCCTAAAGCCCTTCAGTTATATCGCAGACACGTCGCTTGTCTCTCTTTCATCCTTACACACTTCCTCCTCTAAAATTCTTTCTTTTCTTTCACTGTCTTTTCCTCCTTCTAAGTCAACAAATATTCATCCTTACCTTCTATTTTTCTTCAGTAATATAGCATACACGTTGCATAGGGGGAGGAGAGGAGGAGGGGAGAGGGAGGTGTATTTAAGGTTATTTTCGTTTTTTGGCAGGTTATTTTAGGTTTATTTTAGGTTGTTGTAGGTTATTTTAGGTTATTCTGGGTTAATTTTATTTTATTTTAGGTTTTTAGGTTTATTTTAGGGTATTTTAGGTTTATTTTAGGTTATTTTAGGTTATTTTAGGTTATTTTAGGTTATTTTAGGTTTTTTAGGTTATTTTAGGTTATTTTAGGTTATTTTAGGTTATTTTAGGTTATTCTAGGTTTATTTTAGGTTATTTTAGGGTATTCTAGGTTTATTTTAGGGTATTTTAGGTTATTTTAGGTTATTTTAGGTTTATTTTAGGGTATTTTAGGTTTATTTTAGGTTATTTTAGGCTTATTTTAGGTTTATTTTAGGTTTATTTTACGCTATTCTAGGTTTATTTTAGTTTATTTTAGACCCTTTCATCTTTACTCTTCCTCCTTCAGTCAACAAAAATCACTCTCAACCATTTCATATCTTATCTTTACTACTCATTATATATTTCCTGTTTCATTCTTTCGTTGCTTCTTTATCGTCTTCATGTTCCTGCATTTACTATTTCATCCGTTATTGCTCCTGTCCTGCTTAACTTCAATTTTTTTATCAATTTTTTTTTTTACGTTTAAGTCTATAGCGCCTGTAGGTCTATGCTTTCGCCCTTTGATAACCCACAACATCACCGTTTAGTTCATGTCCCTTAGTCTTCAACCCTTTAAACCACGCACAGAATCTTCCTTTATAGCAATATCACCGTTTAGTTCATGCTCCCTTAGTCTTCAGTCCATTAAATAAACAGTCTTAGTCTTCAACCATTTAAATCACGCACATAATCTTCCTTTATAGGCAACATCACCGTTTATTTCAAGTTCCCTTAGTCTTCAAACCCTTTAAATCAAGCACAGAATCTCCATAAGCAATACAACACCAAAAAAATACTATACCCCAGAATCGGTGCCAAGTCCCGCCCCACAAGTCCTCGACCCTTCAAAGTCATAGCAGCACCGCCGTCAAGCCCTTCCCCTCACCCTTCCCCTTACCACCACCACAACAGCGTAGCGCCAAGCAGGTTATCACGCCCTCGCCCACCCACGGCCGCCCATGCACAGGTGTACCGCTCCCCTTTAAAGCTCTGGGTAATCTGAC
>JACEEZ010014674.1:202500-220000 GCA_016584305.1 Chionoecetes opilio | reverse complement strand
AACAGACCGATAGGTCCTTACAAGGCTGTTTGCTTTAACTACACTACACTAACTAGATAATAAGAGAGAAAGGATAGGAAGTAGAAGGCTCCTCCCCACCCACCCATCCCTCCAGCCGAAGCTGGCCGGAAAAGAAGTGATACCATAAAATATAGAAAAACTGCATGGAATTTGTGAGGAAAGTTGAAAGCTGTAATCTATGGGTAACTACTACTAGTTTGTGGGGGTAGGTTTAGTGCTTGATAGATAGGTCATGTTATGTGTGTTTTGTAATGGTGTGAACACAGTGTGGAGGTTCAAGGGTGGTGCGGCAGCCTTGCCTGGCGCTTTCTTGGGAGGCAGCAGTCAATCAGGCCCCAGCTCCGTTCAATCCAATGCGGATTGTGTACTTTCCATGTAGGACGCCGTACACTTCAACGCCTCCTGCAGCAGTGACCCCTGGTACCTTAAATCCCGATGGTGGTCACTAACTGTCAGGACCCTTACTGATCCACAGCCCGTCACAGGTCGAGAGTAGTAGTGGTAACCGTTAACTCGGGGCTATCTGTGTGTGTTATGAGGTCTAATGTAGTGTTGGTGTAGGCTCAGTGTGGAAGTTCAAGGGTGGTGCGGCAGCCTTGCCTGGCGAGGAGGAGGAGAGGAGGAGGAGGAGGGAGGAGGAGGAGGAGGAGGAGGAGGATCTTGTAAAAAGGAAGATGAGAGATGGAGGAAGTTATACAAAAATATCAAGAAAAAAAATTCCTTCAGAGTATTTTCCTTTCATCACTACGCGTTGATGAGGAAGAAAAAGAAAAGCCATTACTCCTTTCCTGCCACTTCTTCCCTTTATCCACTCCTCCTCCTCCTCCTATCCACTGACAATCCACACACACACACACACACACGCACACACACACACACACACACACACACACACACAGCTTTAGGTGGAAGTGTGTGTGGAGGGAGGAGAGAGAGTTACATCCACCTGTCTACACACACACCACACACACACACACACACACACACACACACACACACACACACACACACACACACACACACACACACACACACACACCACACACACACACACACACACACACACACACACACACACACACACACACACACACAGCTTTAGGTGGAAGTGTGTGTGGAGGGAGGAGAGAGAGTTACATCCACCTGTCCACACACACACACACACACACACACACACACACACACACACACACACACACACACACCACACACACACACACACACACACACACACACACACACACACACACACACACACACACAGCTTTAGGTGGAGGTGTGTGTGGAGGAAGGAGAGAGAGTTACATCCACCTGTCTCCACACACACACACACACACACACACACACACACACACACACACACACACACACACACACACACACACACACACACACACACACACACACACACACACACACACACACCACACACACACACACACACACACACACACACACACACACACACACACACACACACACACACACACACACACACACACACACACACACACACACACAGCTATAGGTGGAGACGTGTGTGGAAAGGGAGATTTGCATCCACCTATCCACATTAAATCACCGTCAGTTGTCTCCCCAAGCTTCAAGATCCACCTTGGGGAGTCCTACACAAGGATAATATAGCAGGAGGCGTCACCGTCACTCCCCCCGCCGTCAGGAGTTATTGTCAGGAGTCCTTCAGGGAATATTATGGGTGAGGCTCCTGACATATTTCCAGCCGGTGTCAGGAGGTAAAATCTGGAGTCCCTCTGGGGAATATTATGGGTGAAACATAATATTATATAATCTTTTATTCTTGTTTTTATTCTTTATTTATTTATCATCTTCACACTATTCTCCTATTTTTTTTTGTTCTTCATTAATAATCATCTTCACATTGTTCTCCTATTTCTTATTTTTCGCCTTTTAAATTTTCTTCTTCTTTATTTACCATCGTCTTCATTATTTCTTGTTTTTCTTCTTTATTATACACTTCTTTTCCTTCATCTTCATTTATCATCATCTTCATATTGTTCTCCTATGTTATGTTTTCTGTTTCTTTTCTTCTTTCTCTTCTGTTTCCATATCTTTTTTTAACTCCTTCCTACTCTCCTACTATCCTTCCTTCCTTCAATCTCTTGGTTTTATTCTTCATTAATAATCTCCTTACCGTTCTTCTATTGCTTGCTTTAACATATCTGTTCTTCCTCTTCTTCTTCTTCCTACATCTCCACTTCCTATTCTTCCTTCCTTCCTCCTCCTCTTCCTCTTCTTCTCAACCTCCTCCTCTACCACCGCCTCAGTGCCCCCATATAAGGCCATTTATCAGCCATGCCTCTGAGGTGCGACCCACGCCCCTATAAATACCGCAAAGGACAAGCCCCGCGCCTCCCACACGCCTTGTCCCCGCGCCAACACAGAGAGGCGTGTGCTGCTGCCCGTCTCTCATGCTGTCCTTTTTTTTTTTTTTTTTTTTTTTTTTTACATCTTAAAGGACTGGCCAAATTCTAAAAATAAAAATGCCTGCTATAAAAGTCCTCGTTGGTTCTCGGTGTCCTAGCAAGCTTAAGCCGCCGCGCCCTTAAGCCTGACTCACTCACTCCTGCGGCCGCGTCAGGAAGAACTTGATTTTGTGACTTACCGAAAAGGGAGCAGGAATATTGACTTACCGAAAAAGGAGCAGGAATTTTGACTTACGGAAAAAGGAGCAGGAATTTTGACTTACAGAAAAAGGAACATGAATTTTGACTTACAGAAAAAGGAGCAGGAATTTTGACTTACAGAAAAAGGAGCAGGAATTTTGACTTACAGAAAAAGGAACATGAATTTTGACTTACAGAAAAAGGAACATGAATTTTGACTTACAGAAAAAGGAGCAGGAATTTTGACTTACAGGAAAAGGAGCAGGAATTTTGACTTACAGAAAAAGGAGCAGGAATTTTGACTTACAGAAAAAGGAGCAGGAATTTTGACTTACAGAAAAAGGAGCAGGAATTTTCACTAACAGAAAAAGGAACATGAATTTTCACTAACAAAAAAAGGAACATGAATTTTCAGTAACAAAAAAAGGAACATGAATTTTCACTAACAAAAAAAGGAACATGAATTTTCAGTAACAAAAAAAGGAACATGAATTTTCACTAACAGAAAAAGGAACATGAATTTTCACTAACAGAAAAAGGAACATGAATTTTCACCAACAAAAAAAGGAACATGAATTTTCACTAACAAAAAAAGGAACATGAATTTTCACCAACAAAAAAAGGAACATGAATTTTCACTAACAAAAAAAGGAACATGAATTTTCAGTAACAAAAAAAGGAACATGAATTTTCACTAACATAAAAAGGAACATGAATTTTCACTAACAAAAAAAGGAACATGAATTTTCAGTAACAAAAAAAGGAACATGAATTTTCAGTAACAAAAAAAGGAACATGAATTTTCACTAACAAAAAAAGGAACATGAATTTTCAGTAACAAAAAAAGGAACATGAATTTTCACTAACAGAAAAAGGAACATGAATTTTCACTAACAGAAAAAGGAACATGAATTTTCACTAACAAAAAAAGGAACATGAATTTTCACTAACAAAAAAAGGAACATGAATTTTCACCAACAAAAAAAGGAACATGAATTTTCACTAACAAAAAAAGGAACATGAATTTTCACTAACAAAAAAAGGAACATGAATTTTCACTAACATAAAAAGGAACATGAATTTTCACTAACAAAAAAAGGAACATGAATTTTCAGTAACAAAAAAAGGAACATGAATTTTCAGTAACAAAAAAAGGAACATGAATTTTCAGTAACAAAAAAAGGAACATGAATTTTCACTAACAAAAAAAGGAACATGAATTTTCACTAACAAAAAAAGGAACATGAATTTTCACTAACAAAAAAAGGAACATGAATTTTCACTAACAAAAAAAGGAACATGAATTTTCAGTAACAAAAAAAGGAACATGAATTTTCACTAACAAAAAAAGGAACATGAATTTTCAGTAACAAAAAAAGGAACATGAATTTTCACTAACAAAAAAAGGAACATGAATTTTCACTAACAGAAAAAGGAACATGAATTTTCACTAACAAAAAAAGGAACATGAATTTTCAGTAACAAAAAAAGGAACATGAATTTTCAGTAACAAAAAAAGGAACATGAATTTCCAGTAACAAAAAAAGGAACATGAATTTTCAGTAACAAAAAAAGGAACATGAATTTTCACTAACAAAAAAAGGAGCATGAATTTTAAACCATCAGAAAAATTAATAAGGTGTAGATTTTGATACTTTTGTTCATTGAAAGCGCGAAAAAAAATGAGTTTCCGGTATTTTTGAAGATATTTTTTTCTCTTTATTGATATTTTTTCTGGAGAGGAGGGGAAAAAGGGCGATTTTTTTAAACATTTTTTTTAACAAGTTGGTCATTCAATTCTCGTGTTCTTCATCTACGTATTATCTTCATGCAACGATATCAAACCCATATATACCGACGCTATTCATTGTTATTTGTGTTATGTTGTGTGTGTGTCTTAGGCGAACATTCAAAGTTGACATGAACAGATTACTAGCACTTATTTTCCTGTGTGTGTGTGTGTGTGTGTGTGTGTGTGTGTGTGTGTGTGTGTGTGTGTGTGTGTGTGTGTGTTTGTGTGTGCGTGTGTGTCCTGCAGGGTGTAGCATATGGTAATCAGGCAAAAGAAAGAAAAGTGTCACCTTAAATGGTCGGAGGAAGAGAATATTAAGCAAAACACACTCATTGCTACTCATGTAAATATTCATGTTTTCGTCTAATGTTTTTTAATTACTGCGTCTCTCTCTCTCTCTCTCTCTCTCTCTCTCTCTCTCTCTCTCTCTCTCTCTCTCTCTCTCTCTCTCTCTCTCTCTCTCTCTCTCTCTCTCCTTATGTCTCAGGGATGCAAATCAGGTGTTTACGAGATGCAATGTTGACCGCCGTCTCGTATCTTCTGTCTTTTTTATCTCTTATCTCCTCAACGCTGCTGCATCACCATGGGAGACGCATTGATATCTCTCTTGTTATCACTATTGGTTCTTACTCTCCCTCTCTCTCTCGTTATTACTATTGGTTCTTACTCTCCCTCTCTCTCTCGTTATTACTATTGGTTCTTACTCTCCCTCTCTCTCTCGTTATTACTATTGGTTCTTACTCTCCCTCTCTCTCTCGTTATTACTATTGGTTCTTACTCTCCCTCTCTCTCTTGTTATTACTATTGGTTCTTACTCTCCCTCTCTCTCTTGTTATTACTATTGGTTCTTACTCTCCCTCTCTCTCTCCTTATTACTATTGGTTCTTACTCTCTCTCTCTCTCTTGTTATTACTATTGGTTCTTACTCTCCCTCTCTCTCTTGTTATTACTATTGGTTCTTACTCTCCCTCTCTCTCTCTTGTTATTACTATTGGTTCTTACTCTCCCTCTCTCTTGTTATTACTATTGGTTCTTACTCTCCCTCTCTCTCTCTCTTGTTATTACTATTGGTTCTTACTCTCCCTCTCTCTCTCTCTTGTTATTACTATTGGTTCTTACTCTCCCTCTCTCTCTCTCTTGTTATTACTATTGGTTCTTACTCTCCCTCTCTCTCTCTCTTGTTATTACTATTGGTTCTTACTCTCCCTCTCTCTCTCTCTTGTTATTACTATTGGTTCTTACTCTCCCTCTCTCTCTTGTTATTACTATTGGTTCTTACTCTCCCTCTCTCTCTCGTTATTACTATTGGTTCTTACTCTCCCTCTCTCTCTCGTTATTACTATTTGTTCTTACTCTCCCTCTCTCTCTCCTTATTACTATTGGTTCTTACTCTCCCTCTCTCTCTTGTTATTACTATTGGTTCTTACTCTCCCTCTCTCTCTCCTTATTACTATTGGTTCTTACTCTCTCTCTCTCTTGTTATCACTATTGGTTCTTACTCTCCCTCTCTCTCTCCTTATTACTATTGGTTCTTACTCTCTCTCTCTCTTGTTATCACTATTGGTTCTTACTCTCCCTCTCTCTCTCGTTATTACTATTGGTTCTTACTCTCCCTCTCTCTCTCCTTATTACTATTGGTTCTTACTCTCCCTCGCTCTCTTGTTATTACTATTGGTTCTTACTCTCCCCATCTTTCCTTTCTCAAACCTAAACATTACATACTTTTTTCTTTACCACATATAATTTGCACACGAGAACTCTTCATCTGTCTCTCACCTATCCTTCTCCTCATTCTTTTGCTATTATCCTCACTTTTCCTCTTCCTAAACATTATCCTTCTCATTATTTATCCACTGCCTTCTATGTAGTTCTCATCTGCATCCCTAATCATTTTTTCTCCTCCTATTTCTATTTTTTTTCCGACTTGTCCCGTATATTATTTTCATACTCCTCTCTCCTTGTCTACAAAATTGTCCGTTTTCTCCACCTCATCTTTATCCTGGTTATCCTTCGCCTACATTTCTCGCCTATTTCCAGTTATTTTTCTCGCCTCATTTTCTACTTCTCTGTCTCTGTCTCTGTCTCTGTCTCTGTCTCTGTCTCTGTCTCTGTCTCTCTCTCTCTCTCTCTCTCTCTCTCTCTCTCTCTCTCTCTCTCTCTCTCTCTCTCTCTCTCTCTCTCTCTCTCTCACACACACACACACACACACACCTTGCATTATAGTGGCGAAAGTTTGTAAACACGAGAAGAGAAGAGAGGAAGGAAGGAAGGAAGGAAGGAAGGAAGGAAGGAAGGAAGAAGAAGGAAGGAAGGAAGGAAGGAAGGAAGGAAGGAAGGAAGGAAGGAAGGAAGGAAGGCAACGGAAGAGGAAGGAAAGGAAGGAAGGAAGGAAAGGAAGGGAAGGAAGGCAACAGGAGAAGGAAAGGAAGGAAGGAAGGAAGGAGAGGAAGGAAGGAAGGAACGGAGGAGAGGATAGGAAGGAAGGAAGGAAGGAAGGAAGGAAGGCAACAGGAGAGGATAGGAAGGAAGGAAGGGAGAGAGGAAGGCAACAGGAGAGGATAGGAAGGAAGGAAGGGAGGAAGGAAGGAAGGAAGGAAGGAAAAGGAAAGGACAGGAAGGAAGGAAACAGAAGGAACAATGCAAGGAAGGAACTGGAGGGAGGGAGGAGAGAGACGAAGCAGAGTCCGCAGTGCAGAGCCGGGAGAAGAAGACGGCCTAAACAAGGCTAAGGGGACGCAACACGTAGCTGATACAACCCCCAAGGCTCGCCGGTGGCAGTCAAGAACCTGCAAGCAAGTTCCCGCAGTTGCCAGGACTGGGTAGCAAGGGTCCTTACCACAGGCTCCAGGTGTCGCATCGTAGCCTGAACTAAGCTCCTCGCTTGTGAGTTAAGATTGAGGTGTTTTGAGCTTGTGTGATGTGTCGTTTTGATTGTTTTGCTGTTGTCTGTCTGTTTTGATTGTTGTTGCTGTTGTCTGTCTGTTTTGATTGTTGTTGCTGTTGTCTGTCTGTTTTGATTGTTGTTGCTGTTGTCTGTCTGTTTTGATTGTTGTTGCTGTTGTCTGTCTGTTTTGATTGTTGTTGCTGTTGTCTGTCTGTTTTGATTGTTGTTGCTGTTGTCTGTCTGTTTTGATTGTTGTTGCTGTTGTCTGTCTGTTTTGATTGTTGCTGCTGTTGTCTGTCTGTTTTGATTGTTGCTGCTGTTGTCTGTCTGTTTTGATTGTTGTTGCTGTTGTCTGTCTGTTTTGATTGTTGTTGCTGTTGTGTGTCTGTTTTGATTGTTGTTGCTGTTGTCTGTCTGTTTTGATTGTTGTTGCTGTTGTGTGTCTGTTTTGATTGTTGTTGCTGTTGTCTGTCTGTTTTGATTGTTGTTGCTGTTGTGTGTCTGTTTTTGATTGTTGTTGCTGTTGTCTGTCTGTTTTGATTGTTGTTGCTGTTGTGTGTCTGTTTTGATTGTTGTTGCTGTTGTCTGTCTGTTTTGTTGTTGTGTGCTGTTGTCTGTCTGTTTTGATTGTTGTTACTGTTGTCTGTCTGTTTTGATTGTTGTTGCTGTTGTCTGTCTGTTTTGATTGTTGCTGCTGTTGTCTGTCTGTTTTGATTGTTGTTGCTGTTGTCTGTCTGTTTTGATTGTTGTTGCTGTTGTCTGTCTGTTTTGATTGTTGTTGCTGTTGTGTGTCTGTTTTGATTGTTGTTGCTGTTGTCTGTCTGTTTTGATTGTTGTTGCTGTTGTCTGTCTGTTTTGATTGTTGTTGCTGTTGTCTGTCTGTTTTGATTGTTGTTGCTGTTGTCTGTCTGTTTTGATTGTTGTTGCTGTTGTCTGTCTGTTTTGATTGTTGTTGCTGTTGTCTGTCTGTTTTGATTGTTGTTGCTGTTGTCTGTCTGTTTTGATTGTTGCTGCTGTTGTCTGTCTGTTTTGATTGTTGTTGCTGTTGTCTGTCTGTTTTGATTGTTGCTGCTGTTGTCTGTCTGTTTTGATTGTTGTTGCTGTTGTCTGTCTGTTTTGATTGTTGCTGCTGTTGTCTGTCTGTTTTGATTGTTGTTGCTGTTGTCTGTCTGTTTTGATTGTTGCTGCTGTTGTCTGTCTGTTTTGATTGTTGTTGCTGTTGTCTGTCTGTTTGATTGTTGCTGCTGTTGTCTGTCTGTTTTGATTGTTGTTGCTGTTGTCTGTCTGTTTTGATTGTTGCTGCTGTTGTCTGTCTGTTTTGATTGTTGCTGCTGTTGTCTGTCTGTTTTGATTGTTGCTGCTGTTGTCTGTCTGTTTTGATTGTTGTTGCTGTTGTCTGTCTGTTTTGATTGTTGTTGCTGTTGTCTGTCTGTTTTGATTGTTGTTGCTGTTGTCTGTCTGTTTTTATTGTTGTTGCTGTTGTCTGTCTGTTTTGATTGTTGTCTGTCTGTTTGTTTTGAGCTTCGGGAATGTGGTGAAGTGTGTGTCTGTCTGTTTTGATTGTTGCTGCTGTTGTCTGTCTGTTTTGATTGTTGTTGCTGTTGTCTGTCTGTTTTGATTGTTGCTGCTGTTGTCTGTCTGTTTTGATTGTTGTTGCTGTTGTCTGTCTGTTTTGATTGTTGCTGCTGTTGTCTGTCTGTTTTGATTGTTGTTGCTGTTGTCTGTCTGTTTTGATTGTTGTTGCTGTTGTCTGTCTGTTTTGATTGTTGTTTGCTGTTGTCTGTCTGTTTTGATTGTTGCTGCTGTTGTCTGTCTGTTTTGATTGTTGCTGCTGTTGTCTGTCTGTTTTGATTGTTGCTGCTGTTGTCTGTCTGTTTTGATTGTTGTTGCTGTTGTCTGTCTGTTTTGATTGTTGTTGCTGTTGTCTGTCTGTTTTGATTGTTGTTGCTGTTGTCTGTCTGTTTTTATTGTTGTTGCTGTTGTCTGTCTGTTTTGATTGTTGTCTGTCTGTTTGTTTTGAGCTTCGGGAATGTGGTGAAGTGTGTGTCTGTCTGTTTTGATTGTTGTTGCTGTTGTCTGTCTGTTTTGATTGTTGTTGCTGTTGTCTGTCTGTTTTGATTGTTGTTGCTGTTGTCTGTCTGTTTTGATTGTTGTTGCTGTTGTCTGTCTGTTTTGATTGTTGTTGCTGTTGTCTGTCTGTTTTGATTGTTGTTGCTGTTGTCTGTCTGTTTTGATTGTTGTCTGTCTGTTTGTTTTGAGCTGTGGGAATGTTTGGTGAAGTGCGTATGTTTGTCTGTTTCTATCCTAAGAGAAGCTTTCAGAGGTAGAGGAATACGTATAATTAGCTTCATCGTTCTCTCTCTCTCTCTCTCTCTCTCTCTCTCTCTCTCTCTCTCTCTCTCTCTCTCTCTCTCTCTCTCTCTCTCTCTCTCTCTCTCGCTCTCTCTCGCTCTCTCTCTCATTTTTATCCTAAGAGAAGCTTTCGAAGGGAGAGGAATGCGTATATTAGCTTCGTATCTCTCCCCCCCCCCCCCCCCTCTCTCTCTCTCTCTCTCTCCTTCTCTCCTCCTCTCTCTCTCTCCTCTCTCTCTCTCTCTCTCTCTCTCTCTCTCTCTCCTCTCTCTCTCTCTCTCTCTCTCTCTCTCTCTCTCTCTCTCTCTCTCTCTCTCTCTCGCTCTCTCTCTCATTTTTATCCTAAGAGCAGCTTTCGAAGGGAGAGGAATACGTATATTAGCTTTGTATCTCTCTCTCTCTTTCTCACTCTCTCTCTCTCTCTCTCTCTCTCTCTCTCTCTCTCTCTCTCTCTCTCTCTCTCCTCTCTCTCTCTCCTCTCTCTCTCTCTCTCTCCTCCTCCTTCTCTCTCTCTCTCTCTCTCTCCAAAAGCTACGCAACTCTACGTGATGATAAATGAATATAAATAAATAAGATGTAGCGACCAACCAAGTGCGTATATACGGCATTCACTTTGGAAGTTCCTTGATTACACTTCCATATTGGGGTCTCTTCGCCTGTATTGTGTTGGGGGAAAGGGGGAGGGGGAGGGGGGTAAGAGGTAGGGGTGATGGGGGAGGGAAAGAAAAAACCTGCTTGCTCCTATTCTTGCTCCAGGGTGAGGGGAGAGAAGGAGAGAGAGAGGTAAATGGAGGTAAAGAAATGTATATACGAGGTCAGACATTTCACCGTGTAGTTAAAGTTGCTTTGAATTGCGGCCACGAAAAAACCAGAAAGAGAGAAAAAGTGAGGAGAATAGAAAGAGCCAACAGTAGTGTTAAGAGGAGAGAAAGACCCCAAAAAGTGACATGAGGAAAGAAAGACCCAAAAAAAGGAAAGAAAGACCCCAAAAAAGGAAAAGAGGAAAGAAAGACCCAAAAAAAGGAAAGAAAGAAAAGAAAGACCCAAAAAAAGGAAAGAAAGACCCAAAAAAAGGAAAGAAAGACCCAAGAAAAGGAAAGAAAGACCCAAAAAAAGGAAAAAAGGAAAGAAAGACCCAAGAAAAGGAAAGAAAGTCCCAAAAAAAGGAAAAAAGGAAAGAAAGACCCAAAAAAAGGAAAAAAGGAAAGAAAGACCCCAAAAAAGGAAAGAAAGACCCAAAAAAAGGAAAAAAGGAAAGAAAGACCCAAGAAAAGGAAAGAAAGACCCAAAAAAAGGAAAAAGAGAAAGAAAGACCCAAAAAAAGGAAAAAGGAAAGAAAGACCCAAAAAAGGAAAGAAAGACCCAAAAAAAGGAAAGAAAGACCCAAAAAAAGGAAAGAAAGACCCAAAAAAAGGAAAAGAGGAAAGAAAGACCCAAAAAAAAGGAAAGAAAGATCCAAAAAAAGAAAGAAAGACCCAAAAAAAAGAAAGAAAGACCAAAAAAAGGAAAGAAGACCCAAAAAAAGGAAAGAAGACCCAAAAAAAGGAAAAGAGGAAAGAAGACCCAAAAAAAGGAAAAGAAAAAGAAAGACCCAAAAAAAGAAAGAAAGACCCAAAAAAAGGAAAAAGGAAAGAAAGACCCAAAAAAAGGAAAGAAAGACCAAAAAAAAAGGAAAGAAAGACCCCAAAAAAGGAAAGAAAGACCCAAAAAAAAGGAAAGAAGAAGACCCAAAAAAAGGAAAGAAAGACCCAAAAAAAGGAAAAGAGGAAAGAAAGACCCCAAAAAAGGAAAGACAGACCCAAAAAAAGGAAAGAAAGACCCAAAAAAAAGAAAGAAAGACCCAAAAAAAGGAAAGGAAGACCCAAAAAAAGGAAAGAGACCCAAAAAAAGGAAAAGAGGAAAGGAAGACCAAAAAAAGGAAAAGAGGAAAGAAAGACCCAAAAAAAGGAAAGAAAGACCCAAAAAAAGGAAAAGAGGAAAGAAAGACCCAAAAAAAGGAAAGAAAGACCCAAAAAAAGGAAAGAAAGACCCAAAAAAAGGAAAGAAAGACCCAAAAAAAGGAAAAGAAGACCTAAAAAAAGGAAAAGAGGAAAGGAAGACAAAAGAAAAGAAAAAGAGATGTGAGGAGAAGGAACACAAACAGAGCTAAGAATATAAATCAACATAACGATAAATAACAATAACTAAGCCACCTTCACTCTCCTTATGTCATCTCATACATTTACTGTGTCATAAATCCACTCCTATGACTCAGACTTGTGATAAAGGGTGTGTATTTATGACCGCGCTATGACATAATTTATGGTCCTAACTATATTATGAGCGCCAGACCGAGTAATACATTTGTTTTTATCAAATACAACTGGTGAATAGTTGCAAATATAACGCTGATTACAACCGAAACCCACTGATTAAACCATCGTTGTACTAGTATTCTTATATATCATACGAAATGAATGATGAAAATAAGCATAGTAATGATAATAATGATAATATTACATTACGTATCTATAACAAATTCTTATGTATCGATCCTATGAGTACAAAAAATCATGATATAAACATAAACGATGAGCACAAAACACGTAAAATAGAGATACCATTTTACTGATAAGGAGTTACAACCTATGATAAAAAGGAGTAGTAGTAATTGTTCTTGTTATAGTAGAAAAAGCAGTTATTGATGAAGGAGGAGGCAGAGGAAGGAAAAGAAATGAAAGAGGAAGCGAAGGCAGGTAATAGGCAGGCAGGTAGAAATGAGGTAGAAGGAAGGAGGCAGGAAGACGTGAAGGAATGAAGGAGGATGAAGGAGGAGGAGGAAGAGGAGGAGGAGGAGGAGTAGGAGGAGGAGGAGGAGAAGGAGGAGGAGGAGTAGGAGGAGGAGGAGGAGGAGGAAGAGGAGGAGGAGGAGGCTGCAGTACTTGTAATGTTGTAGGAATTTCCTGATGTGTCTGAGTGTTCCGGCATCGTCTGTTGGGGTAATCTACACGTCTCACAACACCCTATTTGGAAAAGGGAGGAGAGGAGGCAATATAATCTCTCTCTCTCTCTCTCTCCTCTCTCTCTCTCTCTCTCTCTCTCTCTCTCTCTCTCTCTCTCTCTCTCTCACATTCCCAGCCTCACCTATTCCATACTGAGTCCCAATTCTTCCTATTCCATGATTCCTTAAATAAAAGAAGGCAATGAAGAAGAGAAAATAGGATAAGAGAGAGAGAGAGAGAGAGAGAGAGAGAGAGAGAGAGAGAGAGAGAGAGAGAGAGAGAGAGAGAGAGAGAGAGAGAGAGAGAGAGAGAGAGAGAAACCCCAGGAAGTACTACAATAGCGAAAGAGAGGAAGTAGAGTAAAACAAAAATATAACAGTAAGTACTACAAATAAAATTAGTAGAAATCAGTAGAGATAAAGAGGAAGTAGATAAATAGAGTGCAAGAGAGAGAGAGAGAGAGAGAGAGAGAGAGAGAGAGAGAGAGAGAGAGAGAGAGAGAGAGAGAGAGAGAGAGAGAGAGAAACATAACCATTGCCTTGAGTTGCTCTAGGGGGAGGCGGTACTTCGCTAAATAAATCAAGGTAAATAAAAAGAGTTGTTGTTTATTAAGAATCAAAACAACGGCCGCCATTACTCACTCGATGCCTTGCCGGCGAGATGATTGCTTACTTAATACCCTCACTACTTGAACCACTCCTTGGGGATGGCAAATAAATAAAATAATAAATAAATATATAAATATAAACAGGAACAGACAAGACTCGCAATTTAGAGATATGAAGAAAATGAGTTATTGTTCTTGTTGTTGTTGTTGTTGTTGTTGTTGTTGTTGTTGTTCTTGTTGTTGTTGTTGTTCTTGTTGTTCTTGTTGTTGTTGTTGTTGTTGTTGTTGTTGTTGTTCTTGTTGTTCTTGTTGTTGTTGTTGTTGTTGTTGTTGTTGTTGTTGTTGTTGTTGTTGTTGTTGTTCTTGTTGTTGTTGTTGTTGTTCTTGTTGTTGTTGTTGTTCTTGTTGTTGTTGTTGTTGTTGTTCTTGTTGTTCTTGTTGTTCTTGTTGTTCGCGTTGTTCTTGTTGTTCGCGTTGTTCTTGTTGTTCTTGTTGTTCTTGTTGTTGTTCTTGTTGTTCTTGGTGTTCGCGTTGTTCTTGTTGTTCTTGTTGTTCTTGTTGTTCTTGCTGTTCTTGTTGTTGTTGTTGTTGTTCTTGTTGTTGTTGTTGTTCTTGCTGTTCTTGTTGTTCTTGCTGTTCTTGTTGTTCTTGCTGTTCTTGTTGTTCTCTCTTTCTCTATTATTGTTGCTTTGTTGTGGTCGAGATGAAATAAATTGTTGTTCTCTGGGATTATTTTTTTTTAGGGGGGGTGTGTTAATATTTTTTTTTTCATTTTATGGTTTTCAATATATATTCTTTTTTTATTTTGCGTTTTGTGATGTCCAAAATGGAAAGAAAGAAAAAATTGTGGTCTTTTTTGCTTTGTTTTGTAATTTTTTACATATTTTTTTCTCGTAATTCTGTAATAATGCATAATATGAAAGTAAATAAATGATATCTCACTTTTTTTCTATGTCAATCTCTGTATTATATTTGATTTCTTAACGTTTTTACATTTTTTCACTTTTCATAAAATACGACGCACCTTCGTGAACACATGTAAGCCTTCGTGATACGTGACCAAAAATGTAAAGAAAAAGTGAGTCTCGATGTAATGTTCCCACTTTTTATTTCTCTATCAGCATTCCTATCACATTCCAATCCATTACTCAATATTTTTTCCTCTGTAATATACTGCACTTTTCTCTCACTATTTCATGGTATTACACTGCATATCTATCTTCCTTCTTAAATATTGTCCCTTCCTTCTTAAATATTGCCTCTTCCTTCTTAAATATCGCCTCTTCCTTCTTAAATATTGCCTCTTCCTTCTTAAATATTGTCTCTTCCTTCTTAAGTATCGCCTCTTCCTTCTTAAATATTGTCCCTTCCTTCTTAATTATTGCCTCTTCCTTCTTAAATATTGCCTCTTCCTTCTTAAATATTGTCCCTTCCTTCTTAAGTATTGCCTCTTCCTTCTTAAATATTGCCTCTTCCTTCTTAAATATTGCCTCTTCCTTCTTAAATATTGCCTCTTCCTTCTTATTTAATATTGCCTCTTCCTTCTTAAATATTGCCTCTTCCTTCTTAAATATTGCCTCTTCCTTCTTAAATATTGCCTCTTCCTTCTTAAATATTGCCTCTTCCTTCTTAAGTATTGCCTCTTCCTTCTTAAATATTGCCTCTTCCTTCTTAAATATTGCCTCTTCCTTCTTAAATATTGCCTCTTCCTTCTTTAATATTCTGTCTCCCTTCGTATTCTTTTTTATTACTCGACACGTACACAACAACAACTGAAGTAAATTTTTTTTTTTTTGGGTGTGGGAAGAAAAGGTATTTTTTTAGGTGGGAAAAGGAGTGGAGAAGAGAGGCGTGCTATTTTCTTCCTTTTTCCTTCCTTTGTTCCTTTCTTCCTTTTTAGTTCTTTTTTTAGCGAGGGGAAAAGGAAGGGGAGAGGGAAGAGACGTTCCTTTTTCTTCCTTTTTTCTTCCTTTTTCTTCCTTTTTCTTCCTTTCTTCCTTTCTTCCTTTTTTAGTGACTTTTTCAGGAGGGGGAAAGGAGGGGAGAAAAGTGACGGGCGTGGGATTTTTAACGTGGCGTGGGAGGCGTGGGGCGATAAGGGTTGTCATGGTGGCGTGGTGGATAGTGGCGTGGGTGGAATGGGGCCTCGGTGGAGTGGTGGAGAGTGGCACAGAGAGATCCACCCACGCCCACCTATCCACTATGCTGGGGAACGTAAAAAGAAATCTTTCTCTCTCTCTCTCTCTCTCTCTCTCTCTCTCTCTCTCTCTCTCTCTCTCTCTCTCTCTCTCTCTCTCTCTCTCTCTCTCTCTCTCTCTCCATCCACATCTTCACTTTTACCACATCAAAGAGTGTTGGGAAAATCTCTTGCCACACTCTCTCTCTCTCTCTCTCTCTCTCTCTCTCTCTCTCTCTCTCTCTCTCTCTCTCTCTCTCTCTCTCTCTCTCTCTCATCACTCTCTCGTAAATTATTGGTTACATTTTTTCTTGGTCTACTCTTACCGAGATGATGGGTTTTAATTATTATCATGTGCACAATATACTTACAGGAAATTAATATAGTTTTGTACACACACACACACACACACACACACACAACAGACACAGACACACACACACACACACACACACACAACACACAACACACACACACACACAAACAACACAGACACACACACACACACACACACACAACACACACACACACACACACACCACACACACACACACACACACACACAGACACATACACACACACACACACATCGGTACCAAAGATCGGTAATAATGAGCTCCAAGCTTGCACTGGGAGGGTGAAACTGGCGATCGCGAGCCAGCACTATTGGACAAGACCATGGGTGAGTCACAAACACAACACACACACACACACACACACACACACACACACAACCACACACACACACACAACACACACACACCACACCACCACACATGGTACCGTGTGTCCTAATGGGATATTGTGTCCAGGACTCAATTGGACTCTGGACTCTATTATAAAAGTAATTTGTTTCGTCTCCCACGTAAGACATAGGAGATGGGAGGGAAGGGTGGGAGGGAGGGAAGGGTGGAAGGGAGGGATGGGAAGGGTGGGAGGGAGGGATGGGAGGGAGGGAGAGAGGGAAGGAAGGAAGGAAGGAAGGGAGGGAGGGGAGGAAGTGTAGGAAGGGGGAGGGAAAGGTGGGAATAATTAAGAGAGAAACAGGTACAGTGAGATATAAATAGGTGTGATGAGAGAGAGAGAGGAGAGAGAGAGAGAGAGAGAGAGAGAGAGAGAGAGAGAGAGAGAGAGAGAGAGAGAGTGTCAAACTGAGAGCGAGAGAACACAATTCAATGAAGTCATCTTACAAAAAAATAGCTATAAATAACATCGTACAAAGCTAATAAATATCGTACACAGACATAATAAGAGCCTATCAATTTACAAAGGAATACAAAGGAAGAACAAACAGTACCTAACAGCCTTAATACAGCCGGGAATACAAAGGGAGAACAAAGAGGGTAGAAGAAGAGGAAGAGGAAGAAGCATGCATGTGGCGTATCAAGCCTCACACCACAAAAACAACGATACAAAACAAGGAGACAGCAATTAGAGGAGGCAAACACAGCTTCAGTAAGTACCCACACACTGTTAAGGAGAGAAAGATCCCCCGGTCGTTACCCACCTCCAACGCGCCCTGCCAAGCCGGCCTCCACGTAAATCTGCACGTAAACACCTTGCCTCTTGACACACTGAAAGAATAGAAAGGAAGATATAACAAAAAGTGGTTCATCAATAGTTCACCTCAAAAAATACAATGATAAAATAATAATAATAATAATAATGATTTAGTGAGTTTTTATTAGATTAGACACTTGGAAAAAAAATCTTGATGTAAATACTATCCCTCTTGACACACTGAAAGAATATAAAAGTAGTGATAAAATATATAAAAGATAAAATAGTGGTCCCTGTATAGCCAGCCCCACACACACACAAAATATATATAGTGTGTGATAAAGAGTAGATACTTCGGAAAAAAATATCTTCATGTAAGCACCATCACTCTTGTTCACCTGGAAGAATAGCAAGGAGGAGATAAAAAAAGTGGTCCCTCTACAGTTCCCCACAAAGAAATAATATATAATATACAAATTTATAAAAGAGTGAAAGTTTATATCAGAACAGACACTTCGAAAAAATATCTTCATGTAAGCACCATC
>JACEEZ010014674.1:180000-195000 GCA_016584305.1 Chionoecetes opilio | reverse complement strand
CGCTCACTGTAAAGTAAATGGGTATTGATAGTGCCCTGCGAATTCATATTATAGTCCCCCGGATCGATTAGTGTTAGTGGTAGTTGTAGTTAGTATATTTCATATCCTATCATTCTTCACTATGAAACTTCCATGTTCCTATCTTCTTTAGGGACATGGTATCATTTTCCAACTGTTTTCTTACATGTAGTTGATAGTTAGTAGTATGTAGTTCAACAGATACCCTAGTTATGGACCAATAGGTCTCCTGGTGTCTGTTATTCCTATGTATTCCTATGTATTTCCTCCTTCTCCTCCTAACTTACAGACAGAAGCACAAAATCTCTAAATTAAAATAACAGAATCTTATCTTCAGTAAAAATCTTCGTACAGTAATGTGAAATACCAGTCTCTCTGTCTCTCTCTCTCTCTCTCTCTCTCTCTCTCTCTCTCTCTCTCTCTCTCTCTCTCTCTCTCTCTCTCTCTCTCTCTCTCTCTCTCTCTATCTCCTCTCTCTCTCTCTCTCTCTTTTCTCTCTCCGTGGTGAGGAGAAAGTTTGCATGTTTGTTTGTGTGTTTATGGGACGTGAATAATGTGTGTGTGTGTGTGTGTGTGTGTGTGTGTGTGTGTGTGTGTCTGTGTGTGTGGGTGTGTGTGTGTGTGTGTGTGTGTGTGTGTGTGTTGTGTGTGGTGTGTGTGTGTGTGTGTGTGTGTGTGTGTGTGTGTGTGTGTGTGTGTGTGTGTGTGTGTGTGCCATACCTAACAAAAACATTACTGATGAACAACAAAGTAGATAAATGAGAAGAGGAGGCGAGCAAGAAGAGGAAGAGGAGGAGGAGGGCGAGGAAGAGGAGGAGGAGGAGGAGGAGGGCGAGGAAGAGAAGGAGGAGGGCGAGGAGGAGGAGGAGGAGGAGGAGGAGGAGCGGGAGGAGGAGAAAGACAAAGATAATACAACCGAAAAAAAATACAGTAAAATAACAAGAAAATAAAAAAGCAAACCTATTCTTCGCGGACCAAACATTCCTCGGGGACTCCCAGCAGCCAGGCCGCGGCGCCAGCACGGGGACGGCCGCGGGGGTGCAGGATTGACAGTCAAGGGGCATCGCGCATTGCCTTACATGAGTATGGGGATGTTTTCTCTGATTCTCTCTCTCTCTCTGTGACACGATAGAGGCTGAGGGGCAGGAGCAGGGTACATTCTTTCTCTCTCACTCTCTTTCTCTCTCTCTCTCTCTCTCTCTCTCTCTCTCTCTCTCTCTCTCTCTCTCTCTCTCTCTCTCTCTCTCTCTCTCTCTCTCTCTCTCTCTGTGTGTGTGTAGGTGTGTGTGTGTGTGAGGGGGTTTTAGGGTGACACGAGAGAGACTGTGGGGCAGGGTACATCTCTCTCTCTCTCTCTCTCTCTCTCTCTCTCTCTCTCTCTCTCTCTCTCTCTCTCTCTCTAATCATGTAGTCGTGTCGTCGTCATCCCCTATACAGGAGCACAACGACACAGGGGCACACAAGGCAGGCGTGGCTACGTACTCGCTATCTCGGGACACGGCTGGCCCGGAGCTTTTATCTGTGGGACGGACGCTATTCATTGATGTCCCGCGCTTATCTGCAATGCCATTCAAGTCCCCTCGACTGTACCGGTTCTATACGTGTTTCTTTAGGATTAGACACGAATCCGCCAATTAGAAGTGGGAGGGGAAGTGATGGTAGTGATTGGCCTGGTTTTGGAGTAGCTTGGAGTCGTTTTAATTGATGTTTACGCGAATAACCGACATGTTTTTTTTTTTAAGGATGAGACTCGAATCCGCCAATTAAGAGTGGAAGGGAGTGATGGTGGTGATTGGTCTGGTTTTGGAGGGGATTGGAGTGGTCTTTATTGATGTTTCCGTGGATAATCGAGACCAGTTTGGATGTGACCCGCGAATAACAGAGACAAGTGTGTATGTGACCCGCGAATAACAGGCAAGTTTGTATGTGACCCGCGAGTAACCGGACAAGTGTGTATGTGCCCCACGAATAACAGGCAAGTTTGGATGTGACCCGTGAGTAACCGGACAAGTGTGTATGTGACCCGCGAATAACAGGCAATTTTGGATGTGACCCGTGAGTAACCGGACAAGTGTGTATGTGACCCGCGAATAACAGGCAAGTTTGGATGTGACCCGTGAGTAACCGGACCAAGTGTGTATGTGACCCCGAATAACAGGCAATTTGGATGTGACCCGTGAGTAACCGGACAAGTGTGTATGTGACCCGCGAATAACAGGCAAGTTTGGATGTGACCCGTGAGTAACCGGACAAGTGTGTATGTGACCCGCGAATAACAGGCAAGTTTGGATGTGACCCGTGAGTAACCGGACAAGTGTGTATGTGACCCGCGAATAACAGGCAATTTTGGATGTGACCCATGAGTAACCGGACAAGTGCGTATGTGACCCGCGAATAACAGGCAAGTATGGATGTGACCCGTGAGTAACCGGGACAAGTGTGTATGTGACCCGCGAATAACAGGCAATTTTGGATGTGACCCATGAGAAACCGGACAAGTGCGTATGTGCCCCCGGGAATAACAGCAATTTTTGGATGTGACCCATGAGTAACCGGACAAGTTCGTATGTGACCCGCGAATAACAGACAAGTATGGATGTGACCCGCGAATAACAGACAAGTGTGCATGTGACCCGCGAATAACAAGCAGGTTTGGATGTGACCCGCGAGTAACCAGACAAGTGTGTGTGTGACCCGCGAATAACAAGCAGGTTTGGATGTGACCCGCGAGTAACCGAACAAGTGTGTGTGTGACCTACGAATAACCGATCAAGACTGTATACTAGGGTCCACGAATATGTGTGTCAAGCTGTCGATATGGAATAAGGGAGGGAGAGTGAGGGAGGGAGGGAAGAAGGGAGGGAGGGAAAGAGGGAGTGAGTGAGGGAGGGAGTAAGGGAGGAAAGGAATGGCACGTTGAAAGGTTCCTCGGTTGGATTCGCGTTTCAACTAGGGTGATACAACGCCTCGCAAGTGACGGGCGGGGCGGCGTGGAATATTAATCAGAGTTTGGCGTTGTTTCCCGATGCCCCGCCACTCCATTACACCCAAAGACATGATGGCAGGGGGTGGAGGCTGCGGGCGTGGTGGTGGGCGTGATCAGGGGCGCGGGCGGCAGGTGGTGTAGGGCTGAAGAAAATTATAGTAACGGATAAGTTTAGTTAATTTAGGTCTTAGGCTAGACTCTCTCTCTCTCTCTCTCTCTCTCTCTCTCTCTCTCTCTCTCTCTCTCTTTCTCCTCCCTCTCCTCTCCTCTCTCCTTCTCTCTCCTCTTCTCTTCTCTCTCTCTTTTCTCTTCTCTCCCCCTCCCCTCTCTCTCTCCCTTCTTTTTTTTCTCTCTCTCTCTTTTATGTCTGTCTTTTAAAGGGGTGCTGCTAAAATAAGGGCCAGACCGTAAAATAGGGCACACACAAAACCCCCACACACACACACATCACCACACCACACACACACACCCCTAAAAAAAACAAGGTACACTAAATGCCCGCCTTGCAGTACCCAGGGCGTGTTTGTGCGTCCCATCAGACCCACCTAATCACCCTCATTACCTTAATTACCCAGTACTATGTGTCGACCACCCACCACACACACACACACACACACACACACACACAAAACCACACACACACACACACACACACCCACACACACACAGCCCCAAAAAAAAAAACCCACCCTCACACACACATACACACACAAGTCACAGAACACACACCGGAAAAACACTACAACTTTTGAACGAAAGAAATACGCACACAATCCTCCCCAAACCCCAAATACAACACACACACAACAGTCACACACACACACACACCACATACACACACGAGTCCAGATACAAAAACAACGGAAACACATAAAAACCATTTAAACAAAAGGGAAATACGCACACAATCCTCTCCAAGACCCCAATACACACCACCACGCACAACCCCAAAAACAGACCACACACCAACACACCCACACACACACAACACACAAAACACACACACACACACAACCACCACACCAACACCAACCTAAAGACCCCCAAAAGGGGGTTCCCCTTCCCCCTTCCAAACAGCTCCTAGTTCTTCATCTCCTAACGGAGGAACTGACGCCTTAGATCTTAGGAGATGAGGCGACACTAAGAGTGAGGTAGATGAGACTGAGGAGAGACGAGAGAGAGAGAGAGAGAGTGAGGAGAGATCAGAGAGATGAGAGAGAGAGAGAGAGACGAGAGGAAGAGAGAGAGAGAGAGAGAGATGAGAGGATGAGAGTATTCAGAGAGATAGGACTGATGCACTAGCAGAGACGAGAAGAGGAGGGGGGATGTGATGAGTGTGGCAGCTATGTGACAGGAGGAGGAAGAGGAGGAAGAGGAGGAAGAGGAGGAGGAGCTAAAAAGAGGATGTGAAGAAGAGCTATAGAGTGAATCAGGAATGTGACATAAACCTACCAACCTACATACATCTCTCTCTCTCTCTCCTCTCTCTCTCTCTCTCTCTCTCTCTCTCTCATTCTCTCTCTTCATCTCTCTCTCTCCTCCCGCTCTCGTCATCTCTCTTCTCTCTCTCTCTCTCTCCTCTCTCTCTCTCTCTCTCCTCTCTCCACACACACACACACGCACACTCGGATCACTGAATGAGAGAATAGATTACCACGAAGAGCAGGTTTCGGCGGTGTCTGTGCAAGCGTTCATGAATGTGATTTTCTCCCCCGCTGGTTCTGAGGCTCTAAACACTGTCTTTAGCGAGGGGGAAGCTGCCTGCGTGCCATCCCCACTCCTTGCTGGTGCAGTTGTAAAACAGTCTATGCAAACAATCAGAAGAAAAGGAAAAATAAAAATAGAGAGACGAAAAACTAAGCAAACAATTGGGAGAAAAAAAGAGAAATAGAGGAAAATGCGAAAAACGAAGCAAATAATTGGAATAATAATAAAAATAAAAATAAGGCAAGCAAGCTACTAAGCAAATAATCAGAAGAATCAGACAAAAAAATAGAAAAAACCAGGAGAAACTAAGCAGCCAGTTAGAAGAATACGAAAATAATATAAATAAAAACTGATCAAGACACGAAAAAAAGACACAAGGCTTATATGAGTGACTTAAGACATGATTTGAGAAGACGCAATGAAGGAAGAATATTAAACTCTCATGAAGGAAAAATTATGGAAGCAAATAAAACGTCCATTTCCTTTAGTGATATTGCCAAACAGCTTTCAATGGACCGCTTTTGAGTCATAAGAAACCGCCTCTCTCTCTCTCTCTCTCTCTCTCTCTCTCTCTCTCTCTCTCTCTCTCTCTCTCTCTCTCTCTCTCTCTCTCTATCTCTCTATCTCACTCGCCTCTTGATCGGGAGTTACTGAACGCGAACTGCAAGAAAACGCCAAGAAAGGGTCCTTAAGAATATGTCGAAGGTCGTGTGTAAAATTTGACGTCCAGTTTACGGTAACGAGGGAGTCAAGGGTGAATGCACAACTGTCGGCGACATCACACGATTCTGCGACGAAGGGGAAAAAATATTTGACAGGGAAAATGTAGCTTGTGAGGAAAATGTGGGTTATACACCTGTGTTACCTGTGGTTTATGGTCTCGGCGGCAGATTGCATGTGAATATTGTGCCTCATAATGGTGTTATTTGGCGCGGCTTTGTGCTACCTGAATAAGGCGCTTCAATAAAGGAGCAGCACTTTGAGTAATAGTGCTTCGTGTTGTTGTGGGTAGTGAAGATGGACGCTTCTGTGTTACGCCCTGTGATCCCCCCAGGCACGCCCCCACCCCCTCTGCCTTCCTCTCCCCACAACACTCTCATGCCTAACAAATGAAGTTTATTGTACAGGTTTTTTCCAGTGTATAATATGATAGCGCGGCCTCACCAGCCGGGCCTGAGTCTGCCCCCCCACCCCCCCTGTCCCCCGGTGCTTCCCCACCACACAACACTATCTCCCCAATACATTACCCCCTCCCGTCCCCCACACACACACCCTGGTCCTAACCCTCCTCCTCCCTCTCCCGGCAGGGGTCAGTTCGCCGTGGTCTACACACACACACACCTGCAGGCCCTGTATAACCCTAATATCCTCTCCCTATATATAACCCTTGTATCCTCTCCCTTGCAGGGGACAGTTTGCCGTGGTCTATCACTGCCGTCATCGCATCACTGGAGAAGAGTTCGCAGCAAAGTTCTCGTCCCGATGGCGTCTCGGCGCCGACTGCACATCGGACATCGTGCACGAGGTGGGCGTGTGCGCGCTGCTGCGACAGGCGCAGCGCACCGTGCAGCTGAAGGAAGTGTTCAGCACCGACACGGAGCTGGTGCTCGTCATGGAGTTGTGAGTGTTACCCTGTATAAGACTCTGTTCTGAACTCTTATCACCCCCTCTCTGGTTGTCTGCTAATGTCTTGTGTTTGGGTGTGTCTGTGGTGCCGTGACAAGTGTCAGGTAATGCATGCACGTGCTTCATATCTGCCAACCTGTGTTCTGCCCAGCCCCGAGCCAGGCCGGCAACACTCCGTCCTGTGGGCCAGGCGGGGAAGTCTCTTTGTAATGCTTGGGCCATGCGGCCTCATCATGTCGCCGCCTCACACCCTGGCAGGCCATCCCTCACCCATGCCTCCCCGCCGCCGGTCCGGTGTCGCCGCGGCGGGTCACCCGTCACACACGCGGCCCTGCTCAGGCGATTTATGTCCTCTTGGTTGACATTTAGTCGAGGTCATCTAGACAAGACAAATCGTCAACACATGTACAGTATAATTCATGTAGAAATTACCTTGGCGGACAGCGTGCGGGGCGGGATCCGGGGGTGTGTGGGGCGGGGCAGGCTGTGGGGCCGCAGGGGTACGGGGTTTTATTGACGCACGACCAGTTTGGAGTTTGTTGAGGCGAGATGGAAGGCAGGAACCCCTACAGGTCATGGCCCACTTCGGGGTGTGTGAGTGTGGCGCCAAGGGTCGCTTTAGTGTGGCTTGTGAGCGGCGGTGAAGAGGCTGTTTGTTCATGTCGAGACGGGTGGGAGGGCAAGACAAACCTATTAACCGGGACGTAGTTATGAAGGAATACAAGCTGCATTTATATCCAACACGTATATACATGTGAGGATCTGTAGGAGATGGAATTACACTATTATCTCTCTCTCTCTCTCTCTCTCTCTCTCTCTCTCTCTCTCTCTCTCTCTCTCTCTCTCTCTCTCTCTCTCTCTCTCTCTCTCTCTCTCCTCTCTCTCTCTCTCTCTCTCTCTCTCACTTAGCACACTATCCGCGGTCCTTGCCTGTGAGATAAGAGTGAGCGACGGGCCATTCACTCTTGCCAAAGCCTCGATCAAATCTCTTTCAATATGCAGATGCGAGAGTGACCACTGTATTGAGGGATGGCCGGCCGGGGGGGGGGGGGGGGTGTTGACTGTAACCCAGCACTTAAAACAAGGCCGGGGGTTTGACCGCTAAGTTAAATGGTTGACGATAGGGAGCCACGAGCGCTATTTTGATGAGTGGGACGAGAGGGCAATGGGAGGTCCTTGAGAGGGGACGATGGGTGACTGTCCTGTAAATGGGTGAGCAAGGTGACTTATGGGTGACTGTTTGTTACATAGGGAGGAAGTATTTGATTTATAGCCTGTCTGTAAACCTGTCTGTAAAATAAGGGAGACGGAGGGGCGGAGGTTGAAAATTGGTTGGTTTCTTTTGTTATTTAAAAAGAAATTGCCTGTTGAAATAGATGTCGAAATAGATTCCTTTGCAATAGGTATAAACATAAAATAGGGAAAAAGAGAAGGTTGAAATATTCGACGACTTCCTTTGTTATCTAAAATTGTTAGTTTAAATTGGGGTCAAAATGAACGATAGATTCCTTTGCAATAGGTATAAACATAAAATAGGGAAGAATAGAAGGTTGAAATATTCGATGGGTTCCTATGTTATTTAAAAAGAAGCTGTTTGTTAAAATGGAGGTCAAAATAAACGATAGATTCCTTGGCAAACATAAAAGTAGTAAAAACTTAAAATAGTGAAGCGGTTGAAACATTCGATGGGTTCCTTTGTTATTTAAAAAGAAGTTGTTTGTTAAAATTAAGGTCAAAATAAACGATATCATATATGTGCAATAAGTAAAAAAAAAAACGCAATACTGCCTTGCTTACTAACAAAATAAAACCCCAATAATTTTTTTTTTTGACTAAACCCAAAACTCACAGCCTCATCACAAGATCCCATGACTAAAACCCCCCCTATAAGGCACATGAACCCCCCTCTAACCCCCAACCCCCCAAAATGAGGTACGTACATCCACTTCATCATCACCTTGACACACCCTCACGCCATCACCATCACCTTCACAACACTATAAGGACGCAACACACAGCCCTTTTAGCACCTGTCTATCTACACTATTCACTACTACAACACACACACACACATCCCTATCACCTCCTGGACAGCCCGGGAGACAGGAGGGAGACAGCACTTTAAAGGGACAAAAAAGATACTTAGAAGGTTGATGAGACGACGACACATGACATGAAAGAACACTGAACACAGTACACGAAGCCTGCATTAACGACCTGTTCACACACACACACACACAGACATACACACACACACACTCTCTCTCACACACAACTTCCCTCTCTCTCTCTCTCTCTCTCTCTCTCTCTCTCTCTCTCTCTCTCTCTCTCTCTCTCTCTCTCTCTCATCTATCTCTCTCTCTCTGTGTCTCTCTTTCACTCTCTCTCTCTCTCTGACCCCAATAAAAACATATAAATAAATACAGACACAGAAAATTAAGAACATGAATATCAAAGTTTGTTCTTCTACATATATTTTAGTTTCTGTTCATTGATTTCTCTCGTTTTTTCCCTTGTTACGAGTTTTCAATGTTTACTTAACACTGCGAGACCATGAGAGAGAGAGGAGAGAGAGAGAGAGAGAGAGAGAGAGAGAGAGAGAGAGAGAGAGAGAGAGAGAGAGAGAGAGAGAGAGAAAATAAAGGTTCAGATATCTCGCAGTGGGAAGCAAGATTATAAAGGGCGGGGCACCAATTCGCTCATTAACAGATCATAATCCCCTACCAACCTTCTCTTCTTCCTATTCCTCCTCCTCTCCTCTTCCTCCTCCTCCTCCTCCTCCTCCTCTTCCTCCTCCTCTTTACTCCTCCCATGTCTTTACCTCTTCCTTGTTCCTAATCACAATTCTTACATATCATTCATCAGTTATTATTGCTTTCCTTCCATCGTTATTTTCTCATCTGTTTACGTTTCAAGACTTTTATTTTACTACTTTATGCTTTTTTTAATGTTACGTATCTATTTCTGTTGGATTATTTTCGTTGTTTTGTTGTTATCTCCTTCTCCTTCTCCTTCTATTTCTCCTTTGCCTTCTTACGCACTTATACAGGTACTCTTCTCTTCCTTGACCTTCCCCCTCCACCACCACCACTACTAACTCCTCCTCCTCCTCTTCCTCCTCCTCCTCCTCCTCTTCTCTCATTCTTCACCATGAGACTTCCATGTCCCTATCTTCTTTAGGGGCATGGTAATCTTACATGTTGTTTGATAGTTAGTAGTATGTAGTTCAGCAGATACCCTCGTTATAGACCAATATGTCTTCTGGTATCTGTTATTCCTATGTCTTCCTCTTCCTTCCCTTCTATACTCTTCCCCTTATTAAATCACCTCTCTCCTTCGTCTATCCTTCAAATAACACCCCCTCCTCCCCCCCCCCTATCCTTTTCCCCTTAAGCCAAGTGGTATACAAAGAGCCCTTAAACGCTGCTCTCATTTGTAGTGTAGGGACCCAAGGGTGTACTTAAGGTAAGGGTGATGAATGGTGGAGGCAATGAAGGAAGGAAGGTGATGGCGGTGCGTGTGTGGCTAAATGATAGGGCTGTGTGAGTGTGTGTGTGTGTGTGTGTGTGTGTGGGTGTGGGTGTATTCATCTAGTTGTATTCATCTAGTTGTATTTTACAGGGCCAGAGCAATGCTCGTGTGGCCCCGTCTCCATATCAACATTTTTATATCATTCATCCTTAGTGCTTTGTGTTGGCCGAAGCCACCACCCCGGAGAGCAGGTCACAAACCCCAGCTAACACCCGGTACCCATTCACTGCTGGGTGGACAGGGGCTCAGGTTTTAAGGAAACAACCCATTTGTTTCCGCTCCGCCCGGGGATCGAACCCGGGACTTCTCGGTTGTGGACCAAGCGTGCTATCCCTTACACCACGGAGTACCTTAGTGTGTGTGTTGTGTGTGTGTGTGTGTGTGTGTGTGTATGTGTGTGTGTGTGTGTGTGTGTGTGTGTGTGTGTGTGTGTGTGTGTGTGTGTGTGTGTGTGTGTGTGTGTGTGTGTGTGTGTGTGTGTGTGTATGTATGGTGACGTTATTTAATATACTATAGGAGTAGCCGTGTGTCTGTGTGTGTGTCTGTCTGTCTGTTGTGGGTAGCCGAAACTGTAACTTCAATTTTGATAAGAGTAGGCTAAAAAAATCGCAACTAAATCGTAGGTGGTAAACGGCTTGGTCCCATGTCGATTGAATAATTTTGAAGGGGGGTTTTGGGCTAAAAACACTTAGGAGTATTAGATTACAGGAAAAACTCTGCGGTAACGTCTTGCCGCATTCCACAAACTCAGTAGACTCATGGACGTTTGTGTGCGTGTGTGAGTGTGTGTGTGCTGGAATCACACGGAACACAAAGGGTTGGAATCACACGGAACACAAAGGGTTGGAATCACACGGAACACAAAGGGTTGGAATCACACGGAACACAAAGGGTTGGAATCACACGGAACACAAAGGGTTGGAATCACACGGAACACAAAGGGTTGGAATCACACGGAACACAAAGGGTTGGAATCACACGGAACACAAAGGGTTGGAATCACACGGAACACACAGAGTTGGAATCACACGGAACACAAAGGGTTGGAATCACACGGAACACAAAGGGTTGGAATCACACGGAACACACAGAGTTGGAATCACACGGAACACAAAGGGTTGGAATCACACGGAACACACAGAGTTGGAATCACACGGAACACAAAGGGTTGGAATCACACGGAACGTGGTCTACCCCGAGGCACTTTGACCAGTGACCAACGACAGCAACAACACGATTGGAGTTTGCAATTACATGTTGTCTAATATATACTACTACTACACACATCAATACGTGGGTCCCAAGGGCACACAAGCACTTGTGTATATCTATGTATCATGAAGTTTAAAAAGACTGAGTAACTTTTATATCTCATTCAATTTTTGTTATCTATCTATTCAATAATTTATTTACTTTACCCATGACTATTTCTTTTCTCTATATCGTTAATTATTTACCAACAACTTCTTCCTCGCTTCCTCCTATTCCTTGATTTCGTTTTTCTTCTTTTCTTTAATCGCTATTCTTTATATTTATTGTTCATTCTGTTATTGTTATTGTTCTCCTCCTCCCTCCTCGCTGCATCAAAACTTTCACTGCAATCTTTCACTGACATATAAAACAAAGGCGAATACTGAGATTAAACAAAATATAATAATAATTTTGCACTGAAGCCATGAAACTCAAGTAATAGACAGGTCACGACACGTTAACACACACACACACACACACACACACACACACACACACACACACACACACCCACACACACACACACACACACACACACAAACATACACACACACACACACACACACACAAACATACACACACACACACACACACACACACCTTCCTGATGGGTCTGTGTGCATGTGTGTGCGTGCGTGTGTGCGTGAGATAAGATGACATTTATGCTTGCTCTTCCTCCTCCTCCTCAACATTTAGTTTTTCTATATCTTCTTGACATGCTTATGGTTATTCCTCCTCTGCCTCTTCTTTCTCTTCCTCTCCTATGATTACTATGGGTCCTCCTCCTCCTCCTCCTCCTCCTCCTCCTCCTCCTCCTCCTCCTCCTCCTCCTCCTCCTCCTCCTCCTCTATTCTTCCTCTCTATTCCCCTATCGGGCCTATCCCCTTAGTCCCCTATCCTCCCTCTCCTATAAGATTTTAAATATTTCTAGCTGTTCGCAAGACCTTAGTAATCCTTCGCCGCCCCTACGTAATCCTCCTCCACATCGCTTCTTGCCGCGTGTCCAACCCTTAGGCCTTCGTGCGTCTCCCAGGGCGTGATGGGCGAGGGGCGCGGCCGGCAAAGTGATGGGCGGCCAGGGCTGGACTCACTACCTCGCCCCTTAACGCCCCCATACCCCCTCCCGCAGTCCCAGCCCCGCGCCCCCTGCGAGATGACCGTAATTGTTGCTCTGTGCTTCGTCATTGAGCGGTCGTGTGTGTGTGTGTAGGGAACTTCCGCGTCTTTGCATGCAACTGATAGCTACCACAAGGAAGTGAGAGGAGAGAGAGAAGAGAGAGAGAGAGAGAGGAGAGGAGGAGAGGAGAGAGAGAGAGAGAGAGAGAGGAGAGAGAAGGAGAGAGAGAGAGAGAGAGAGAGAGAGAGAGAGAGAGAGACATATAAATAAACAAACACAGACAGCCAGCCAAAGAAAATAGTTAGAAAAACAGTGTAGCATCTAGCCTGGCAGTGTTTAGGGGTACAGCAGTCAATCAGGCCCTTTCATAGCTCCCTTCTGTCCACTATGGCAGTCTCCCTTCCCTCGCAGGACACCTTATACTACAGGACACCCTCTACCAGCAGTGATCCCCGGTGCCTCGACTCCTATAGAAGGGCACTAGCAATCAGGTTCCTTGGCTATCCACGGCCTGACACAAGTTGAGAGAGAGAGAGAGAGAGAGAGAGAGAGAGAGAGAGAGAGAGAGAGAGAGAGAGAGAGAGAGAGAGAGAGAGAGAGAGAGAGAGAGAGAGAGAGAGAGAGAGAGAGAGAGAGAGAGAGAGAGAGAGAGAGAGAGAGTTATGTTATGTAATGTAAATGGTAACATATTCTGTAAAATGCATCGTAATTCAGTATAATAAATACAAAAAAAAGAGAGAGAGGGTGCGTGTTGGGGTGTCTGTGTACGTGGGTGGCAAAGCTTCATGTATTGTGAAGCTGTGGGTATAGTGTAGGGTATAGTGAAGCTGTGGGTATAGTGTAGGGTATAGTGTAGGGGGTTAAGGGTGGAGTGATAGCTTTTTGTCCGGCAATTTCCAGGAAGACACATCATTCACGAACCAGTTTATTGCAGAGTATCTGTGTTCTTTCTCTTCACGGACGCTACACACTACTGTACATAATCCCCCTCCCCTCTCCCCCCCCTCTGTACACATATCCCCCATCTCCCTCTCCCTTCCACCCCCGCTTTCCCTTCATGGTGCCCTGACTCCCTAATATGGCCAGTGACTTTCAGGGCCCTCGGCGATTCGCACCCCATTCGTTACAGGTCGGGAGTGATGGCTGTATATTTGTGGCTGTTCGTGAGTGTAGGAAATATTCGTGGCTGTTCGTGAGTGTAGGACACATTCGTGGCTGTTCGTGGGTGTGGGTGAGAAGATGTGTACTCGTCGTGAATCAACTTTTTCGTGGCTATTCGTGGGACAACGCCTAATGTGAAGAATAGAGGACCTTGATTAATGAAAAGATATATATATATATAGGTATATATATATATATACATATAAATTCGCACGAAGGCATAGACAACAACAAAAACCATCATACATAAAATATCTTAAAAAAAAATTGGAATAATAAAACGCGTAGTTAATCAGCAACGAAGTGTTAAGGAATTGCATCTTTGTATCTATTAAGGAGGAGGAGGAGGAGGAGAAATAATGCAAGTCATATCAAAACTCAAGGCCACAACACACACCCTCTCCTACCATGGATCGCGAGTTCCAGGACGCACAAGGCAGTAGGCGCACAGGACGAACAAGACCCGAGCCTTCGCCTGGCCATCCACAGCTGTCCGCCGCCGCTAGGCTATATAAGGCAAAGGTCAAGACTGTCGCAAGTACACATTGAATACTGCTACGCGTGGGTGGTGTGGGCGTGGGCGAGGCGTGGGCGGCGTGTGGCGTGCCTCGTGGTGGTGTGTTCTGTGGGAGTGGAGGAGTGGAGGGTTGTGGGTGGAGCAGGAGGTGATGAATGGAGTGGAGGGAAGAGGTTATGAGGGTGGAGGGTTTGTGTGGGAGGAGAAGGAGGAGGAGATGAAGAAGCAGAATACGAGAGATGAGGAGATGGAAGAGGAGGAGAAAGAGGAAAAAGAAATATTAAAAAAGCTGGAGGAAGATATGGGAGCGAAGGAAATAGATCAAAGATGAAGAATAAGAGGAGAAAGGATAAAAAAAAAACTAAAGAGGAGGAAGAGGAAGAGGAGGAAGAGGAAGAGGAAGAGGAAGAGGAGAAGGGAATACATAAAGGCTTAAGTAATGAGGTGTGAGGTGATAAACAGCTAAAATGCTACACCGTCCTTGCTTCCCTCACACCTGCTATCCCCCCTCCCCCCCTCCCCCCTCCCCCCCTTAGCCACGCCCTTCCCCCCGCCGCCCGTGACGTCAGGAGTCGGGCGTGGGGGCGTGAGAGGCATGGGCGTGATGAACGGTAATCCTATGCGTGCGGTAATAGGGGTGGGAAGGAGATGAATTACAGGTGAAATAAGAGGTGTTCTGGAGGACCTTGTTTGGGGGAGTCTGGGCGTTGTTAATGGTCCTTCCTGCGTGACGTAAGGCGAGGCAGGAAGGCAAGTTATCTAATGAGAATAAAGTAAAATGACGTAATTCGTTTATAAGATAGTGAAATATTCCTTGATTCATTCAATAGTCAAGATGGACTTTTCAACTCCCTTCAGTACAAAAAGTATAACTATAGTCTATTTTTTTTAACAAGGCCAAATTTCATGTTATCATAAGGTCTCATGCTTAAAATGATGCCTGTGTTTACCTGATACTAGGGTTAACTATGATAAAATACAGCTGACATTTAGAAGAAGTGTAGTATTCCCTTCTCCTGGCATCAAATATCAGTCAGTAAGCAGCAAGGGGGCAGGATTTTTTGCCTTGTTAAAAAAAATAGGCTA
>JACEEZ010014674.1:170000-172500 GCA_016584305.1 Chionoecetes opilio | reverse complement strand
CTTCATTCAATCCCTCTTGCCAACCTTCCTTCTTTCTTTCTTTGTTTCCTTCCTTGTGTCTCTCTCTCTCTCTCTCTCTCTCTCTCTCTCTCTCTCTCTCTCTCTCTCTCTCTCTCTCTCTCTCTCTCTCTCTCTCTCTCTCTCTCTCTCTCTCTCTCTCTCCCCCTCCCTTCCCCTCCCTCCCTTCTCCCCACAAACTTAAACACACAAACCAAAAACGACAGAAAAACCCCCACAATATTTACATCAAGTCAAACACCACACTCAAAAAAGCAACATCAAATGCACACAATCAAATACACAAAGAAAAAATGTGACTATATACAAATAGATGAAGAAATAAAAATCCTCCTATGCAGTGACGCCCCTGGACCTCACACACCCTGACGGAGGTAGTGTTACGCTAGCCAGGTCGTCTGTATCGTGGACTGAAGGGCACGAGAGTAAACATGATGAAGGGGGGGAGAGGAAGGGAAGAGAGAGAGAGAGAGAGAGAGAGAGAGAGAGAGAGAGAGAGAGAGAGAGAGAGAGAGAGAGAGAGAGAGAGAGAGAGAGAGAGAGAGAGAGAGAGAGAAGGGAGAGGGATGATTGATACCGGAGGATAGAGGAAAAGGGAGAGAGAAAAGGTGGACGAAGGAGAACAGAGAGGGATTGATACTGAAGAAGGGAAGAGGGGAAATGAGAGAGAAAAGGTGGAGTAAGGCAGGGCATGAGTGATTGAATGAAGTAAGAAAAAAGGGATAGAAGTCATTAGGTAGAAGGAAAAGGAGAAGGAGGAGGAACAAAAACCCACCGGGGAGAAATAAAATCGGCAGGACAACGGAAGGGGGAGGAAGGCAAGGAAGAGGAGGAGAAGGGAAGGAATAAGGAGACGTAGTAAAGAGTGGAAGTGGAGAAAAATAATAAAGATGAGCCAATAGAAGGAACGACGCTATGGGATGCATTAGGTTGCCTCTAAGAAGTAAACACAGCCGCTCTGAACCCCTTCCTTCAACCCCTTCCTTCAACCCCTTCCTTCAACCCCTTCCTGTAACCCCTTCCTTCAACCCCTTCCACACCCTTCCCCTTATAAGTTCACGCATGGCCAGGGGAATAGAGCGCCACCCACCCCTTTGTACGTAAGGGCGAGAAGGGTACACGTTTCTACACCCTTATGGACCTTATGGGAGAGGGTGGTTGTGGCTGTGTGGAAGTCAGGGTGAGACTGGATTGAATGTAGTAGTAGTGAGGAAAGGGACATGGATTCGCGGGTGATAGGTAGGTGGATTCACGGGTGATAGGTAGGTAGATTCGCGGGTGATAGGTAGGTGGATTCGCGGGTGATAGGTAGGTGGATTCACGGGTGATAGGTATGTAGATTCACGGGTGATAGGTAGGTGGATTCGCGGGTGATAGGTAGGTGGATTCGCGGGTGATAGGTAGGTGGATTCGCGGGTGATAGGTATGTGGATTCGCGGGTGATAGGTAGGTGGATTCGCGGGTGATAGGTAGGTGGATTCGCGGGTGATAGGTAGGTGGATTCGCGGGTGATAGGTAGGTGGATTCGCGGGTGATAGGTAGGTGGATTCGCGGGTGATAGGTAGGTGGATTCGCGGGTGATAGGTAGGTGGATTCGCGGGTGATAGGTATGTAGAGAGATTTGCGGTAGGTGACAGGTACGTATAGAGCAGAGATTCGCGGGTTATAAGTAGGTGGATTCGCGGTAAGTGACAGGTAAGTATTGAAATTCGCGGTAGGTAACATGTAGGTATAGATATTCGCGGGTGATAGGTAGGTATAGAGATTCGCGGTAGGTGACAGTTAGGTATAGATATTCGCGGGTGATAGGTAGGTATGTAGATTCGCGGTAGGTGACATATATGTATAGAGATTCGCGGTAAGTGACAGGTAGGTATTGAAATTCGCGGTAGGTGACAGAGGTATAGAGATTCGCGGGTGATAGGTAGGTAGCTTCGCGGGTGTGACGTCATGGCTCCCCAGGTAACCCAACTAATTAAGGAAGGAAGGTGATGTTACCTGGTGATGCATTAATCAATGTTCTGATTTAGGATTAGCTTGGGTTTATAGATGGACCATTCACAGTGTTTTTTTATAGGTTTCATTTAATCATATGTGTGTTTTTCGGTTGTATTTGTGCTGTTGTGATTGTCTGGGTAATAAATTTTTCTATCTATCTATATATCTATTTGTCTATTTATGAAGGCGAAAGGTGAGAGATAAGACAGGTGAGTGAAGAGAAAGAGGAAAAGGAAGATACAAGAGTGTAAAGAAAGGGAATTAAAGAGAATGGGAAAGAGAAATGAGGGAATAAGGCAAGGAAGAGAAGGGAGAAAGATGAGAGCATGAAAGACGTAGAAGAAAACACGAGAAGGTAAAAAGGCGTATGGAAGAATAAAAAAAGGGTGATGGGAAAGAACACGAGGATAGTAGATGGGGAAGAAGGATGGAGATAAGGAAAGGACAGAAGAGAGAAAGAGGAGGAGGAGGAGATATAAATATA
>JACEEZ010014674.1:135000-165000 GCA_016584305.1 Chionoecetes opilio | reverse complement strand
CCTCCTCCTCCTCCTCCTCCTCCTCCCCCCTCCGTAAAAGGCGTCCCCCACCCACTGTGTAGCGTCCGGCAAGTCATCATCAGCAAAAAGAGTTGTACATTTGGGAAAAGCTTTATCTGGAGACCCACTAAGCTCCATTATACGGAGGAGGAATACAAAGGAATACAAAGGAATACAAAGGAAACACAAACAGCAACAGACCGATAGGTCCTTACAAGACTGTTTGCTTTAACTATACTACACTAACTAGATAATAAGAGAGAAAGGATAGGAAGTAGAAGGCTCCTCCTCACCCACCCATCCCTCCAGCCGAAGCTGGCCGGAAAAGAAGTGATACCATGCAATATAGAAAAACTGCATGGAATTTGTGAGGAAAGTTGAAAGCTGTAATCTATGGCTAACTACTACTAGTTTGTGGGGGTAGGTTTAGTGCTTGATAGATAGGTCATGTTATGTGTGTTTTGTAATGGTGTGAACACAGTGTGGAGGTTCAAGGGTGGTGCGGCAGCCTTGCCTGGCGCTTTCTTGGGAGGCAGCAGTCAATCAGGCCCCAGCTCCGTAGAGGAGGAGGAGGAGGAGGAGTGGTAGTACGTAGTTGTAGTAGTAGTAGAGGAGGAGGAGTGGTAGTAATAGTAGAAGAGGAGGAGGAGTGGTAGTAGTAGTAGTAGTAGTAGTAGAGGAGGAGGAGTGGTAGTAATAGTAGAAGAGGAGGAGGAGTAGTAGTAGTAGTAGTAGTAGTAGTAGTAGTAGTAGTAGTAGTAGTAGTAGTAGAGGAGGAGGAGTGGTAGTAATAGTAGAAGAGGAGGAGTGGTAGTAGTAGTAGTAGTAGTAGTAGTAGTAGTAGTAGTAGTAGTAGTAGTAGTAGAGGAGGAGGAGTGTTAGTAATAGTAGAAGAGGAGGAGGAGTGGTAGTAGTAGTAGTAGTAGTAGTAGTAGTAGTAGTAGTAGTAGTAGTAGAGGAGGAGGAGTGGTAGTAATAGTAGAAGAGGAGGAGGAGTGGTAGTAGTAGTAGTAGTAGTAGTAGTAGTAGTAGTAGTAGTAGTAGTAGTAGTAGTAGTAGTAGAGGAGGAGGAGGAGTGGTAGTAGTAGTAGTAGTAGTAGGAGTAGTAGTAGAGGAGAAGTGATAGCAGTAGTAGTAGTAATAGGAGGAGGAGGAGGAGGAGGAGGAGGAGGAGGAGGAGAAGGAGATGGCTATAATTCTTTCATCTGCTCATTTTTTTTCCTTACAATTAAATCGCCTTTACAAGTACTTTGCCTTAAAAAACAACAACTCTATTTTAATTAACTAGAAAACTAAACAAAATGAGAAGAAACGAAGTAAAAAAAAAAAGAGGTTCAATGAGTCTCCAAATTGCAGGCAATATTATTTTCCGTCCCTTTTCAAGACTCAAAGACAACATTTCCGGACTTGAGAATCTACACACAAAAAAAATCGATTAAAAAAACTAAAAGTGATAAGAAGGAAAGGAAAAATTTAGACGAACGAATACATGCGTGCGAAAAAAAAAATAATTATCGAAAACCACAACTTCCAGAAAGGGTCCAGTTATCAAGGAACTCAATATCTAGCCAACAAGTTTCAGGTTAAGTAGAATATTAAAAGAAAAAAAAAATATTCCGGCGAGTTTAATATGAGAGGAGAAAGGAGAAAAAAGAGGAAATCTTTAGAGAGAAGATTTAGGTGGGAAAAAATGTATCTGCCCAGCCATGTGTGAGGGGGGGGGGGAGAGAGAGGAGAGAGAGAGAGAGAGAGAGAGAGAGAGAGAGAGAGAGAGAGAGAGAGAGAGAGAGAGAGATACTCCTCTTATATGGGAAAAACAAGAGCAAACACATTATGAGGAGAAAAGGATGCAGGGGCTTATAGGAGAAAAGGATGGAGAGAAAGAGGAGAGAATAAAATGATGCAGGAGAGAGAGAAATAAAAACGATGCTAGAAAAAATGGGAAAGGGAAAAAGGGGGGTGGGGAAACGAAAAAAAAAAGGGAAAGAAAAAAAAGGGAGATGCTTGAGGGGAAAAAAGGGGTGAAGGTAGGGATGAAAAAGGGGAAGAGGGAAGGGGGGAAAAGGTCTGCAGGAGGAGGAGGAGGGGAGGAGGGGGAAAGGAGGAGGAGGAGGAGGAGGGGGAGGGGGAGGAGGAGGAGGGAGGAGGAGGAGGAGGGGCTTGAGGGGGATATAGGAACGTCAGGCGTAAAGGGAAAACATTTCTTTTTGGGTGTGTCCAAAGAATTTTGTGCAACACGTGCTAACTGAAATGACTTTAAATTTCCTCTCCTCCTCCTCCTCCCCTCCTCCTCCTCCCCCTTTTTTTCCCTCCCCCTCCTCCTCCCCCTCCTCCCCCTCCTCCTCCTCCAAATTTAAAAATTTTCTGCTGATAGAGAAGGTTGCGATTGCTTGATAGGGTGAACGAATTATTTTTAAAATCAGGGGGCCCGGGAAAGCCTAAAAGGGATAATAGTACCTGGGATTTAGTTTTCCTACGACATTGATATAAATTGTTTTTGCGAATAGGTGAATTTTTGGGAAAAACAGTGAAAAAAGGCAAATCAGATGCGGCATAAATTCCCAATGAGACATCAAAAAAAAATTTGGGTTTTAAATTTTTCCCAAAATTTAAATAAAGCAGTTTTTCACGAAGATCAGAAAGGGGTATTTAAGCGAAGTTGAAGGGTTTTGCCCTAAAAAATGGTAATAACGCCGAAAAAAAAGGTGTAATGTATTCACTAATAAACTCCAATCGGTGGTAAAAAAACATTTTCCCATGGTAAGAAAACTTTTTGAATAACAAAAACCCGCCCCAAGTTGGTGAAAAAATGAGTTTCCAAAAAAACCCATTGGGGGAAAGCCCCGAGCGTATAAAGTTTAAAAACAAATCAAATGAAGACTGCGTTTTCTAGAGTTTACAATGACGTCAAACCCCGTCCCCCCCGCAAAGGACAAATTTAAGTCTAAAAACGCGGGGTTGAAAAAAAAATTGAAAAGGAACCCAAAATTTAAAACCCCCGAAAGGTTTTTTCCCAATACGTTCGAAGTAAAAAAAACGTCAAAACAAGTTTTGGGGCCCAAACTGAAAGATAATAATAAATTTTGGAAAATGATAATAAGAGTATGGCTTTTTGTACTCAATGAATATTTTTAAGCGGTATTTATTAAAGAAGACGAAACTCCATACCGGAACCAGAAAACCCGGGTTTTGCGGGACTCAAAAAGGGATGAGGGTTAATGGGAGAATAACAGTAGACGAAAAATCAAAGTTTTTTGCTAAAAAATTTGGCCCCAGAAAAATCCGGGGGGGTTGGACGAAAATTTTTCCGCCGCATATTTCCCGCAAATGTACAGTAAAACTTTCGCTCCCATTAAAGATTTTTTTAAATAAATCCCCTAAGTGAAAAAAATGTTCCTAGAAGGGGAAATTAGAAAAATTTTTAAAACCGATATTCAAAAAAGGGAGTAATACCCCCCGCAAAAATTATCGACCAATTAGCCCAAAACCCCCCGGGTTTGTTAAACTTTTTGAAAAAAAATATTGGGGGATAAAATAGGCCCTTTTTTAAAATGAAAAAAACTCTATACAAAAACTCCCAGCATGGATTTCGAAATAAGAGATCCTGCTTAACAAACCAAATGGTTTTTTTTAATTTTCATTTATTCAAATTTTGGGCCCGCAAAAATTCCCCTGGGATGAAAATATACCTTGATTTTCAGAAACCCTTTCGAAAACATTTCCACATAAGCGACTGTTTTGGAACCAAGCTAGGGCACAGGGCATAGGAGAGCAATTATGTTCATGGATTGGGGGTTCCCTTTTCAAATAGTAAAAAAAACGGGAAATTTAATAAAGGGTGAGGCATCTGTTTGGGTTAAAATGTCACTAGTGGGGTGCCTCAGGGCCCGGTCCCTTTGGGGCCCACTCTTTTTTTTGATATATTCAAAGATCTGGGCTGCGGACTTTTTATCTAAAAAAATCCAAAAATTTTCCCAAAGGGCACCCCAAAATTTGGCGGTAAAGCATATACTAGAGAAAATGCGAATCATACCCCAAATGACCTCCCCCACAAAAAATTTTAGATTGGGTGATTAAAAGGCTATTTAAAATTCAATTTTCCCATAAAAAATAAAGTAAACATTAGGCAACCCATAACTCAAAATAAACTATTAAAATTTTCCAAAAAAAAATGTTAACGAATTTCAGCAGGGAAAAAGGGTCTAGTTTCATCATCAGTTAAAGATCTGAAAACCAGTTCGCATTGCCTAGCTGCCGAAAAAGGCAAATATGGGGGCTTTTTTAAAAGTAAAATTTGGGAAAATAAAACTCCGAAAATAATGACACAAATTTTACAGTCCCCCCGGGTTAGGCCGCCCCTTGGAATACCGTTTTAATTTTGGTCGGGCCCCGTTTCGTAAAAAAATCAAAAAACCCAAAATTTGGGAAACAGTGCAAAGAAAAACAACCAAAAAAAAATTTTCCCTCTCTGCGAAATTCATCTTATGAAGAGAGGGGCTGCGGAAACTTTAAAATTTTTCCTTAAAGGATCGTAGAATCCGTGGGGACTTGATAGAAACCTTTAAGATCCAAAAAATTTTTTATGTCATTTAAACCCAAAAGGAAACCCATTTGGCTTTTAACTCAAGTGACAACAAGAAAAATGGTTTTAAAAATAAACGGTCAAAAAAGGGTTCCCTCAACCATCTCCGTTAAAAATTATTTCAATGTTAAGAGTCGTTTAAACGATGGAACAAAAAAATTTCCAGCAAATGTTTCGTAGCCAAAAACAAAAACTACATTCAAAAAAAAGACTTACGCCCCAAATTTTAAAGGGGAAATGGGGTTTTTTTAGTGCGAATTGTATCTAGTCCCCCGGGATTTGATTAGTTGTAGTTGGGAGTGGTAGTTGTAGTTTTGTATTTTTTTTTATCCTATTCCCTTTTTGCAAATATGAAAAATTCCATGTTCCTATCCTCTTTTGGGCCCTGGTGTCATTTTCCAAACTGTTTTTTTACAATTTGTTGGGTAGTTAGTAGTATGTAGTTTTAGCAATACCCTCCCCTAAAGGACCAATAGGTCTCCTGGGTCTGGGGTTTTTCTTATTTAATCCTATGTTATCCTCCTCCTCCTCCTCCTCCTCCTCCCTCCTCCTCCTCCCCCCCCCCTCCCTCCCCCTCCTCTTCCTCCTCCTCCTCCCTCTCTTCTTAGTCCTTTTTACTTCTTATCATTTTTCTCATTTCTCTTATTTCTCCTACTTTTGGGCTTTTTTCTCGTTTTTTCCCCCTCCCCTTTTCTTCTAATTTTTTTTTTTTTCTCTTCCTCCTCCTCCTAGCATATCATAACTCACAATCAAATTATTGTGAAGCTTGCACACATAAAGTTCCCCTGAAATCCCGCCTTATTTAAATAGGAATTTGGGGGCACTCTTCTCTCTCTTCTCTCCTTTTTTCTCTCTTCTCCCCCTCCTCTCTCTCTCTCCTCTCTCTCTCTCTCTCTTCTCTCCCAATTTTTTTTTTCCCCTCTCTCTCCCCGCAGTAGCGGCAAAAGGGGGGGGTTGTACGTACTAAAGTGTTGTGTCAGGCAGGTCATGCCCCGTTGGGGCCCCGGCCCCAGGAGGGGGGGGAGGAGGGGGGAAAAAAGGGGGAGGAGGGGGGAGGAGAGGGGAGGGAGACAGAAAGGGACGCCTTCTGGGCTCTCTCTTTCTCTCCTTTCTCTCTGTCCCCCGCTGTATAGGGGGCCCGGGGCCCGGGGCGGGCAGTGGGGGTGCCGCGCGGGCGGGCAAATTTCAGTGTCGCACGGAACCGATTCCCGTCACACTCTGCGGCCCAAAAATTCCTTTTCCCCCCGGGCCCCCTTAAAAAGGGGGGGGGGCGAGGGGCGGGTGAAAAGGGAGGTTTATGGGTTATCAAGTGGCGTGGCGGCTCCCTTTTTCTCCTCCCTCAGACGGTTATCAATATTAGCATAAATGTATGTATGTGCAGGACGTAGGGTAGCTTTGTGTGTGTGTGTGTGTGTGTGTGTGTGTGTGTGATTCACTCACCCATGGTCGTGTCCACGCGAGTCGGACTCGCGATCGCCAGTTTCACCCTCCCGGAGTGAGCTTGAAGCTCATTATTACCGATCTTTGGGTAATACTGGGAGCCTGGGACCTCACACACCACGCACCCCCATCCCCTTGCTTAAGGGGGACAGTAATCCCAATATATCTAATCAATGCACGTGTTCCATTAATGACGCAAGTGTTAACTTATCAATTACCTCCAATTTACCTTAATCAATGACATACCTGGCCTGCCCTTCCCTATAAGTGACCTGCCTCATGCCTTAATCTGCGTTAAGCTGTCAATAAGCAAAGTTACCTTCCAATTACAGGCATACAAAAACTTGTATCACCTGTTTTACCTCATTAATTAGCAAAGTTACCTTGCAATTACGAGGACCCAAAAGCTTGTATCCCTTGTTACCTTGTTAATTAGAAGTTACCTTGCAATTACGAGGACCCAAAAGCTTGTATCCCTTGTTACCTTGTTAATTAGAAGTTACCTTCCAATTATGAGGACCCAAAAGCTTGTATCCCTTGCTTACCTTATCAATTAGCAAAGTTACCTTAAAAACACATACACCGATACCGCTGTTATCCCTTGCCTTTGAATTACCTATACGACACACCTGCGCTACCTTTGTTAATTAGCAGTGACTTTATAAGCGCACCTGCCTCTCCCTGCTCCCTGTACCTGCCTCCCTGTACCTGCCTCGCCCTGCCTTGCCCTGCCTCCCCGCGCTGAGCTTCACGAGTTGATGAGCTTCTTTGTGACAGTGTGAATTTATAGCAAGCAGCGGGAGTGAGAACAGCGGGTTGTCTGAACTTCTCTCTCTCTCTCTCTCTCTGATCGCAGGTTCTCTCTCTCTCTCTCTCTCTCTCTCTCTCTCTCTCTCTCTCTCTCTCTCTCTCTCTCTCTCTCTCTCTCTCTCTCTCTCTCTCTCTCTCTTTATTCTCTCTCATATTCTATCTATCTCTTATTCTTTATCTCTCTTATATTCTCTCTCTCCCTTTTTCTATCTCTTATTCTATCCATCTCGTCAAATCTTCCTTTTTCTCTAGATTTATGATTCCTCCTTTCCTCCATATCTTATTTTTCCTCCTCCTCCTCCTCCTCCTCCTCCTCCTCCTCCTCCTCCTCCTTAACCTCCTCAACCTCCTCCTCAACCTCCTCTTCCTCCTCCTCTTCCTCTTCCTCTCTTCTCCTCCTTCCTCTTCCTCTTCCTCTTCCTCTCCTCCCTCTCCTCTTCTTCCTCTTCGTCTTCCTCCTTACCATCATCAAAACATCGGAACGTGAATAACTGTAAAGCAAACCAAATTAGGCAGTCTGGCCCACTCCCTCCCTCCCTATCTTTCTCTCCTCCCTCCTCCTCCCCTCCCCTACCCCTACCTCTCCCTACCCCCCCCCTCCCTCCCTAACCATGCATATCCAAGCTGTGTTTAAAGTTATGCACGACCCTTGCCTCCCAGATACAGGCAGACAGACATATTATTCTTCCTTTCTACAGCACCCCCCCCTCTCTCTCTCTCTCTCTCTCTCTCTCTCTCTCTCTCTCTCTCTCTCTCTCTCTCTCTCTCTCTCCCCTCTCTCTCTCTCTCTCTCTCTCTCTCTCTCTCTCTCTTCTCTCTCTCTCTCTCTCTCTCTCTCTCTCTCTCTTTTTAACACCTTTTATTCCTTTATATTCTTCTTCAAAATTTCACTTCTTCTTCTTTTCTTATCTTTATCAATGCTTTTTTTGCTTCGTTCTTGTCTTCCACCTTTTTTCCCCTCCTCCTCCTCTTCCTCCTCCTCCTCCTCCTCCTCCTCCTCCTCCTCCTGCTCCTCCTCCTCCTCCATCGTTCTCCTCCAATAAAGGGTAAGAACAAGATGATGAGAAGGAGGAGGCGATAACCTGTGCCCAGAATCAACAACAAGCGTGGGAGGAGAACAATGTCCCAGCCAGGTGAGCCAAGCGGCCTGAGGGACAGAAAGTGAGGGTTGAGTGGGAACTAAGAGGGGTTGAAGAGAGGGCTGAGTGGTTAAGTGAGGGTTGAAGGGGGGATGAGTGGGGACTAAGAGGGGTTGAAGAGAGGGCTGAGTGGTTAAGTAGGGGTTGAAGAGAGGGCTGAGTGGTTAAGGGGGGTTGAAGGGGGGTTGAGTGGGGACTAAGAGGGGTTGAAGAGAGGGCTGAGTGGTTAAGTGGGGGTGGAAGGGGGACTAAGAGGGGTTGAAGAGAGGGCTGAGTGGTTAAGTGGGGGTTAATATGGGGTGAGAGGAGGGTCTAAAAAGATCTGTAGGGATTGAGAAGGGTGAAAGAGAACAAGAAAGAGAAATATGAGTAAAATATGAATACGAGTTTTGAAGAAAGACAACAAGGCAACGAGGGAAAGCTAAAACGAGGGGAGTTAAAAATAGGAACAGAGAGGGGTCGTAGAGGGGTGATTGCTGGGAACCGAGGGGAGCAGAGGCGAGGGTGGGAGGAGGGGGTACGAGGGGAAGGGTAGGGGGGAAGGGGGCGAGAGGGGGGTGTTGATGAGTCAGAGAGGGAAGTCGGTGACCTGATACTGGACCGGCCACACCAGTTTGTCTGTTTACTTGCTATACTAAGATGATGCATGGCGACGCGACTTCGACTCCCGTTAGCTAGAGTGCGTGTATGTGTGTGTGTGTTTTTTATTATTCTTATATAGATTTTGTGCCTATAGCGCTTGTAGGCAGTGGTGACCCAGGGCTCGGATGGTAGGCTCTGGAGGTTCACTTGAGGGCTGTGATGGTTGGTCCTAGCCCGTGGTGGCGCAGGCAGGATTTTTATAGTGACGCCTGCGATTAGAGGCTCATGCCGCCCCCCTGTGTCCTCCGATGCACTCGCAATCGAAGGTAGAGTTAAGGGCAGGGCATGTGGGTGTTCTTAGGCCACTCGACGGTGCAGAAAGAATTTGGTTTTCTGTGTGTGTGTGTGTGTGTGTGTGTGTGTGTGTGTGTGTGTGTGTGTGTGTGTGTGTGTGTGTGTGTGTGTGTGTGTGTGTGTGAAGGTAACTCTAAAACTCTACTAAATAACAACTCTAATAAATAACATATCACTATGGTAAAATCTGAGCCTATGTCGATCTCTTCCTGAGATCAGCCTATGTTGATCTCAAGAAGGCGTTTGACTCAGTGCATCGTGAGTCACTCTGGGATCTTCTGCGACTTCGCGGGATTCCTGCAAGGACTATTGGTTTGATGACTGGTCTGTATTCTGGGACTGAGAGTGCTGTGAAGTGTGGGGCAGGTGTATCCAGCTTCTTTCCTGTTAATACAGGAGTGAGGCAAGGGTGCGTCCTTGCCCCATCACTTTTCAACACTTGTATGGACTGGGTATTGGGCAAGGTTGTAGATCAAAGTGATTGTGGAGCATCCGTCGGCAACACCAAGATCACTGATCTTGTTTTTGCCGATGATGCAGTAATCTTTGCTGAGCCGCTGGAGGTCCTGGTGATGGCTCTCGAGGCGCTGCACGAGGAGGCAAAACCTTTGGGACTTGAGGTCTCCTGGCTCAAGACCAAGGTCCAGGTGTTTGGAGGCTTACTAGATGAAACAGTACAGTCTGTTCATGTGTTCGGCGAGGACATTGAGATCTTGGAAAGTTTTTCATACCTTGATAGCGCAGTCCATAATGACGACGAGTCACGTCAAGAAGTCTTACGGCGGATTGGCATAGCCCACGGTGTTATGGACTCGCTCAGCAGGAGTATTTGGCGTTGTCGGTACCTGTGCAGGAGGACAAAGATCCGGATCTTCAAGTAGCTTGTGATCCCTATCTTACTCTATGGTTGTGAGACATGGACACTAAATAGCGACTTGAAGAGACAAATCGATGCCTTTGGTAATAAGTGTCTTCGCAGAATCATGGCTATGGCTGGGATGATTACGTGTCAAATCAGCGATTGCACCGTGAGACTGAATCGAGGCCTATTACCTGCATAGTCCGTCAGCGCCAACTTCGGCTATATGGGCATGTGGCACGCTACCCTGAAACCGATCCTTCCTATCGGGTTGTATCTGTAAGAGACAATCCGGCGTGGAGGAGGCCAAGGGGGCGCCCACAAGGCTCGTGGCTGCGGCAAGTTGATGTTTCTTGTCGAGAGCTGCTTGGTATGGGAAAGGAGCCTGCATGGGGACTCGCGCGTGGGGACCCCCGGGAGTGGCGTCGTAGGGTGGGCGAGGCGACGCGCCCCCCGGCGTATGCCCCCAATGATTGATTGATATGGTAAAATCAACATGAGATCAAAAAACACAAACGAGAGAAAGAGAAAAATAGAAAACAAAATATAAATAATTAGTAGAGAAATAAAGAAATAATAAATAGAGTAATAATGAAATAGAGAAAAATAAAAGATGGAGGTTAAAAATAAGAACATTGAGGAGGAGGAACAACACGAAGAAGGCGCTGACGCAGGGTTAGAAAACGGGAGGTTGTAGTACTGAGGGTGGAGGGCGAGGCAGGGAAGGAGTGGCGGGAGGAGGAGGGAAGGGTGTGGAAGGGGTGGGTGAGTGGAAGGGGTGAAGGTGGAGGAGGGGGGATGAATGGGTGGAAGTGGGTGGGTGGAAGGGCGGGTGGAGGAATGGGCGGGCAACAAACAAGGGCCATCTGGATTTTGTCAAGACTTTATCAAGACAGCCTCGACAGGTGACACGCGAGAGGCTGTACTGGTACACACACACACACACACACACACACACACACACACACACACACACACACACACACACACACACACACACACACACACACACACACACACACACACACACACACCTTAAATTCAGCTCCTTAGAAGTTCCTCGTCTCCATTCCTGTTTTTCATTAACACCCAAACACAACACGAAAAAATATAAGCATCAAGGACTCTCTCTTCTCTCCTCTCTCTCTCTCTCTCTCTCTCTCTCTCTCTCTCTCTCTCTCTCTCTCTCTCTCCTTCTCTCTCTCCTCTCTCTCTCTCTCTCTCTGACATACACAAAAAATACCTTCAGGACATTTATTTTCAATTGATTCTTTTCAGCGATTTATAAGAAAATATCTCCAACAAAATTAATAACAGTATTAATAATATTATTAATAATAATAGCAGTAATTAATAGTATAGGAGCGAAGGCCCTTGTGACTGCCTTGAGGATCCGGTGACTGTTTTCTTTCTGTTATAGTTCATCACACTTAATAAAAACAAATACAAATAAAACTGGCAAGCGTCTATATTGTTTAATTCAGTTTAGTTTTTGAGCGGGAAGTGAAGAGCCTTCTGCGACACCTCTCTCTTTCCTCAAGTCCTCATTTCGTACGAGTATTAAGGTCTCTGGTATTTCTTTCATATTGTGTAAGTATTCTCTGTGTTCTTTTAAATAATAGAACACTGTCTTGATCTCTAATATTTCTTCATTGTCAAAATAAAAATCTACAGTCCAGTTTTCTCTAAGTCTCTTCCTGAGCTTTAATTTCCTTTATTTTTACAGTCAAACGAATAATCTACAGTCTAATTTGCTCCACACTCCTCCTCATATCCTAGTGTCCCTTGTTTCTACTGTTAAATCTACTAAAATATATTTAGTCTAATTCGTGCTAAGTCTCTTCTTGATCTCTTAGTTGTCTTTATTTCTACATCGTCAAACTAAAAATCTACAGTCCAGTTTTCGCCAAATCTCTTCCTGACTTCTTAGTTTCCTTTAATTTTTCAGTCAAATAAAAAATCTACTGTCTAATTTGTTCTAAGCCTTTCCTCATCTCTTAGCTGCCTCTATTTCTACACTGTCATATATAAAAAGAAAAAAATCTACAGTCCAATTTGTGCTAAGTCTGTTCCTAACCTCATAGTTTCCTTTAATTTACAACTGTCTGTCTATATGCTTCCACTGATTCCACTGTCAAATCTAAAAAAAAAGAAAAAAAAAGTATACAGTTTAATTCGTGCTAAGCTCTTCCTCCTCTCTTAGTTTCCTTTTTCCTTACACTTAAAACGATAAATCTACAGTCCAATTTTCGCCAAGTCTCTTCCTGCCCTCTTATATTCTTTAGTTTTACACAGTCAAATCTACAAAAATATCTACAGTCTAATTCGCCCTAAGTCTCCCCTGACGTCAGCGTACTCGAGCTTTGCCCCGCCTCCTCGGTCGCCCTCAGATAGATTTCAGGATTAGAACTCAAGGCTATCAGCAAACAATAACTTTTAAGCGTGTAGGAAGCAAGAAGGAAAAAACCGTAACACAATATATTAGAGACCGAGAGAGAGAACGTGAGATTAATGAGGAGTAGTTAACGAGTGTTGGAGGAGGAGGAGGAGGAGGAGGAGGAGGAGGAGGAGGAGGAGGAGGAGGAGGAGGAGGAGGAGGAGGAGGAGGAGGAGGAGGAGGAGGGAAAAGAGGAAAAGGAGGAGGACTTGCTACTTCAAAGCCGTCACGATATTTTAAGTCTCCCTTCTAAGAAATGTTAAAATGAAAAGAGATATGTACTATTTTTTTTCTCTCTATTTCTTTTAGTCAAGCCATTCCAGGAACAACGACATGAACAAGAGATAAATAAGAGGCAAAACATGTAAACAAGAGTCTGCAAAGTGGTCTTAAAGTTATTGGTGGTGTGTAGTAGAAGAAGGAAGGAAAAAAATAGAAGCATCTCTATCGGTGGTACAGTCTCGCGGCGCCATCAAGTAGTGAACGCGCAACGCAAGGCAAAGGTTACGGCAGCAAAAATGACATATTGCCGCCCGCACTTCAAATTACATGTCCTTCAATATTCTCTTACATGTCCTATCTATATTTTTTATTCTTCTACTTCCTTTATTCTTATCATTAGTCCTCTTATTCCTATTCCCTTGCTTCTTCTTCTTCCTTTATTCGTATCATTAGTCCTCTTATTCCTATTCACTTGCTTCTTCTTCTTCATGTAATTCCTTATATTTTTCTTCTTTCATGTAATTTTTCTTCTTTTTCTCCCTATTATCCCTCTTCTTCTTCATCTAACTCTTTATATTTTCTTCTTATAATTATTGTCTCCTTCTTCTTCATCTTCCATTTCTTCTTTCTCTTCTTCTTCCCATTTAAGTATGCGTAACGTATAGACAATTTCTGGCTTTCCCAAAGATCTACGTCAACAAACAACAACTACATATAATTCCACCACCTCGATCCACTCCTACAATTCCTCCACCCTGATCCACCCTCCTCCATCTTGCCACATCACCACCCTCCTCACCACCCCTTCCTAAACCACTCATCTTGTACCTCCTCACAACTTACCTTCCCCAACTTTCCAAAACGTACCTCTAACCAGACTTCCATGACTTTTCCAGCTACCCCAACCCCTTACTTTCTCTTTTAGTAACCCCTCCCCTTCCCAATAGCATCTTTGGTTCCCTAGCTTTCCCTCATACCCCTCTATGTCACCCCAACCACCCCAAAACCTCTCTTGAATCCTCTCAAAAATATATCCATTAATCCCCTCCCCAATAGCATCTCTGGTTCCCTAGCTTGCCCAAACACCCCTCCATGTAACCCCAACCTCCCCAAAACCCCGCTTCTATCCTTTTCCATATTACCCCAACCCTTCTATCCTCCTCCAAGTCACCCCAACCTACCCAAAACTCCCTCATCTATCCTCTCAAAAATATCTCCCTTAATTAATCCTCCCCCAACACAACCCTTCAGTACCTTTCTAAGCCTTCCTTTCAGGGGTCTTAAGGTTCTTTTTTTACTCCAGGGTCTCAGCACCTCCTACAGCCCTTCCCCAGACTGCAGGACCTGTTCTTAGGGTGGGCGGGCAGGCGGGCGGGAAGGAAGCCGCGCCCATCCTATTTTCAGCCGTGGTCCGTCATTTAACCTTGAGACCCCGCTTTCTCAAATACAGATTCTGACATACTTTACTTTGACTTGAATTGGGCGTTGCGATGTGTATGTACAGACAGACAGACAGACAGACAGGTAGACAGACAGACTAGATCTTACGTGGAGAGGTTGCAAAAACTTAATATGTTTTCATTAAGGAATCGTAGGATCCGTGAGGACTTAATAGAAACTTTTTAGATCCTTAAAGAACTTGATGTCATTAATCAAGAGAACCCATTCCAGCTTTCTCCTCAACTGAAAACAAGAAACAACGGTTTAAAACTGAATGGTCAGCGTTTCATCACAGATCTCCGAAAAAATATTTCAATGTTGTCAATCGATGGAACAAACTACCAGCTAACGTTGTCGAAGCTAGCACAATAACTGCATTTAAAAACAGACTGGACGCGTACTGTAAAGTAAATGGGTTATGAATTGCTCTGCGAGTTATATTAAATACGTCCCCCGGAACGATTAGTGGTAGTGGTAGTTGTAGTTAGCATACTTCATATCCTATCATTCTTCACTACGCAACTTCCATGTTCCTATCTTCTTTAGGGACATGGTATCCTTTTCTAACTGTCCTCTTACATGTAGTTGATAGTTAGCAGAGGTGGGCGCGATACTTTTTTTGGTAGTGCGATAACGATACTGCGATACTTTTTTCCCACTAGTTGGATACGCGATACTCCGCTACTTTTTCGCATTTTCTTAAAACGATACGCGATACTGCGATACTCGGCTACCGATACTTTTTTCTTAAAGCGATAGTATCGCAGCGATACTGCGATACCAATAGCTTTGCGATACTTTGCTACCTAAGAAAACACTGTATTACCCAAAAAAAAGATCTATTTTACTTAAACTACAGTTTAGGCACATTAAAACATTGTAATATATTTATTTTTAAGCTGACAAATTTTATTTGAAATATAAAACACACACGCGCACACTTTTGTTTAAGGTCGTCTTTTAAAGTATCGCAGAAAATTTAAGCGATACTTGAGTTGCGATACTTATACTCCGCTACTTTTGAATGCTTTGCGATACTGCGATACTGCGATACTTGCGTTGCGATACTTATACTCCCCTACTTTGAATGCTTTGCGATACTGCGATACTGCGATACCTTTTTGGCGGTGCGATAGTATCGCAGTATCGCAGTATCGCACTAGGTATCGCTCTCGCCCACCTCTGATAGTTAGTAGTCTGCAGTTCAGCAGATACCCTCGTTATAGACCAATAGCTATCCTGGTATCTGTTCTTCCTATGTATTCCTATGTATATGCACTACTTGACATGTACGGGGCAGGTCAGGTCATTATCCCTATAAGGTCGTCGGTGCGGGCGTGAGGGAGCGACAAAGGGGCTCCCGCACGCCTGCCCGAACACGCCCATCAGGCCTCGTTAGGGGCGGCTGTATTATAAGGGCGGGGCGGGGGCGAGGCTGCAGGGTAGGGGAGGCAGGGCGGCGGGGGGGTTATCCTTTTTTTCCCCTTATTGAACTATCTATCTTAACTTTCTCTGGTGTTTCGATATTCCCTTCCTTAAAGATATGGTCGTGATAATTATAATATTTGTTGGTAATTATTCTTTTTGTTTGTGTTTTTGAATGTTGATATTTTCGCTACACTAAATCTAATAATTTCGTTACTTTTATTCATTTGTTTATTAATTAATATATCTATTTACTCATTTACTCATTATCTTGAGAATTGCAGTTTTGCTTACTTTATTGTTGTTGTTGTTGTTGCTTTTAGTTGTTTATTTACGTATTTATCCAAGACAATATAATAAGTATTTTCTATTTCCTGATGATATTATTGCTATTGTTTTTATTTTCCTTCTATCCGTTATCTATCTATTGACTATTGACGATATTGTTGAGCTGTTTGTATATATTTTTCTGGCTCACCTTTCACCTCCAGTCCTCCACCTGAACCACGATGCTGGGCAACTGAAATACTACCCTGAAAAATACTCTCTCTCTCTCTCTCTCTCTCTCTCTCTCTCTCTCTCTCTCTCTCTCTCTCTCTCTCTCTCTCTCTCTCTCTCTCTCTCTCTCTCTCTCTCTCTCTCTCTCTCTCTCTCTCAACGTCTCTACCCTCTTCTCCCTCCATTCCCTCTCTCTACTTTCTCTCAAACTTCCTCCTCCTTCATTTCGTATTCCTCCTCCTCCTCCTCCTCCTCCTCCTCCTCCTCCTCCTCCTCCTCCTCCTCCTCCTCCTCCTCCTCCTCCTCCTCCTCCACCCTTCCACACCCATATTTCCAAATAATCCACCAATCTTCCTATTCCTACCAAATCTTTTTTCATCATCGCTTTCATTTCGTTTCCAATCATCTTTACTTCATCCGTCCTACCTTTCTCTCTCTCTCTCTCTCTCTCTCTCTCTCTCTCTCTCTCTCTCTCTCTCTCTCTCTCTCTCTCTCTCTCTCTCTCTCTCTCTCTCTCTCTCTCTCTCTTCCAATTGTGTAAAATCAGCACCTCCTTCGGCAGCTTCAGGGGCTTCATAATAAGACTGATCTGAAGTGGACAAGACACGAAATTGAGAAGAAGAAAAAAATAATAATAGTGATACTTTTTCTACGTGATTTGAGTACTTCGATCTGATGCCTTTTATATTCTGTCACAGTTTTCGTCTTTCTTGTTCCTTTTTATACATTTCGTGATTGTTACTTAAGTTTAACGAGACTAAAGTCGAATTTTGAGAGTTATACCAATAAGGTCGAATATATATGCTTAGTGTATTTATTTGGTGATTTAATTAATAGCTTGTCAAATTAACTTGCCTTGTTGTATCATTTGTGAGATCCATAATTTGTCAGTATGGTTGTAAAAAAGAGATTTCTGTCGTCTGTACTTCCTTCCTAGTTTATTTGTCTCATATTTCCTTTTTATAACGCGATTCAGAAACATCAGTAACAACCAGTGTGTCTGCAGCGCCATGGCAGCCAAGTGTTTACGAGTGTGTGTCTACTACAGTCTAGGTTGCTATCATGACGCCATTCCATCTCTTTATGGAGCATCTACCTTATCTTCACTCAGTTAGGTGTTGTACCGGTGAACTTTCCCTTACCTTACCTTACCTTACCTTACCTTACTCTAATAGGAGGAAGACTAACTGTACCTCACCTCACCGTTAGCTGATAAACAAACACATAACTTATACTTTCCTACTCCATTTGTCTTGAAGCTCACTATATATAAAAAAAAAGGACTCCCTATCACCTTATATAAAACACCTTCCTTATGCTTTCCCTAATCCATTTGTCTTACACTATGGACTCCCTGATACCTTATACAACAACTATATATATCCACTGAACTACCTCCTCCCCCATCATCCATGCATGCCCCATTACAGGACATCACGACTCCCTTACATCACCCGCACACCCATTACTCACCCTCACACACACACACACCCACACATACACATACACACACACACACACACACACACACACACACACACACACAAGGAGACAAGGGTTCGATCCTCTCTCCACACTGACCCCAATTAATCTTGAGTAACAAATACACTATCTCGATCAGTGAGTGGTCTTTGCGTCTTCTTTTGCCGCGCGACGCCTTTTATCGCGCGACGCTTTGTAAACATTGGGGTTATCTTATTTATCTTCTTTACGCGGCGCCCTTCGTGTCGCTGAGTCTGTGTCCTGCTTTCCCGAGGCACGAGAAGGGTGGGAGTGTTGGGGTGGGGGTTGGAGGGGTGTAGGTGTTGGGGTGTGGGGTTTGGTGGGGTGTGGTTGGAGGGGTGTGGGGTATGGTGGGGTGACTGACACAATAGGGTACTGCGGCTATTATTATCAGTCAGGTCGGGGCAACGGAGAAGGGAGAGAGAGGAAGTGTGGGTGTGAGTAATGTTTTTTTCGTGCGATACAGAAGGGTTGATTTTTATCTGTATAGCTGCATATAAGTAATAGTAGTAGAAGGGGTGGTGGTGGTAGAAGTAGTAGTAGTAGTAGTAGTAGTAGTAGTAGTAGTAGTAGTAGTAGTAGGAAGAGGTAGAGTGGTTAAAATGGAAGTCTTGTTGGAATGGATATAAAGAAAAAACTGAAATAGCAGCAGAAGCAGTAGTAATAACAATAGCAGCAGCAGTAGAAGTAGTTAAAGTAGCAGCAGTAGTTATAGTAAAAAAGGAGGTAGTAGTAGTATAGAAGTAGCAGTAGTAATGAGGACGAGATAAGATAGCATGACACCAGGAGAAATGGAGGTGAAACAAGAGAAGAATTAAGAGGAGGAGGAGGAGGAGGAGGAGGAGGAGGAGAGTGCATGGTAGCAGAGGCAGTACTGTAGTCGGGGAAAGGGAGGGGGGCGGGGCAAGGTGTGTGCCTTCCGGGGCGTCGCAACCATGCCGGGGTGCAGACGGCGGGGCGGCGTGCACCCAGCAGGCCCGCCACCAAATCCATCTCCCTCCCCGCGCCGCGCCACCTGCACGGATCATGACCGCCTCGACAGTGGTTCACCCAGGCAAGCTGAGGCAACAGTACCGCCTTGTCCCTCCTTTCCCACACCCTTCCTTCCTTAGTCCCTTCCCTTCCCACCGTTCTTTCAATTGGCCGATTTTTAAAACAATGCCAAGGGCCAACCTAAGACTAACCATGGCTTTAGACAGACATTTCAGTGCCTTAAACATTTGTCCGGGGTATAATATCATTAGACTTGGATGTTGGAGAGGTTAGTGAGTGTCTAGCAATTCCAATCTGAGACTAAACCCCCTGAAAAAATGGCTAAAAAGCTTAAATGTCTGGTCTAAAGCCATGGTTAGTCTTAGGTTAGCCCATGTCCATGTTTAGAAAATCGGCCAAATGGCTTCACCTTCCCTTCCTTCAACGCTCATTCTCATACCTTCACCCAATCCCCCGATATACCTTCAGCCACTGACCAATAACTCCTTTTTCTTCCTTCCTTCCTTACTTCTTTCCCCTTCTTTCATTGTCTTCACCTCCCCTTCCATCACCCCTTTCTTCAGCCACTCTCCAAAAACTCCTTTTCCTTCCTTCCTTCCCCTTTCTTTCAATGTCTTCACCTCCCCTTCCTTCACGTCCTATGACATACCGTCACTCACGATCTAATTACTCCCTGCTTCCCTGGCCTCGTTTTGGCGTTTCCCTGTCACTCTAAGTACCCTGTCTGAAGAATACCCTGCCGCCTCATCTTGTCTAACACCCCTTTCACCCTGCCATCCACCCCTGTCCCCTGTTCCCTGCCTCTCGCCCCCTACCTCTCATATCAGATCAATTTCTTATTTGCAAGTTTTATGAAAGAGGAAAATGGAGTAGAAGATTCCCCCATAAGAAGAAAAAAAGTGTTAATACGATAGATGAAAGAAACTGTGAAGATTTAAAGTAAAAAAGTTTAAGATGAACACTATTTTATCGGGTGAAAATATTTAAAGGAGATCAAATGTTTTTTAATTAATGAAAAAGTAAGACACTTGCTACATACCACCACCACCCCCACTACCACTACCACTACCACCACCACCACTACCACTACCACCACCCCCACCACCACCACCACTACCGCCACCACCACCGCCACCACCACCCCCACTACCACCACCACCACCACCACCACTACCACCACCACCACCGCCACCACCCCCACCACCACCACCACCACCACCCCCACCACCACCACCACCACCACTACCACATCACCAACCACCACCCCCACCACCACCACCACCACCACCACCACCACCACCACCACCACTTCCAACACCACCACCACCACCACCACCACCACTTCAAACACCACCACCACCACCACCACCACCCCCACCACCACCCCCACCACCACCGCCACCACCACCACCACCCCCCACCACCACCACCCCCACCACCACCACCGCCACCAACCACCACCACCACCACCACCACCACCACCACCACCACCATCACCACCACCACACCACTACCACACCACCACTACCACTACCACTACCACCCCCACCACCACCACCACCACTACCACTACCACACCACCACTACCACCACCACCACCGCCACCACCCCCACCACCACCACCACTACCACTACCACATCACCACCACCACCACCCCCACCACCACCACCACCACCACCACCACCACTACCACCACCACCACCGCCACCACCCCCACCACCACCACCACACCACCACCACCACTACCACTACCACACCACCACTTCCAACACCACCACCACCACCACCACCACCACCACCACCACCACCACCACCACACCACCACTACCACTACCACACCACCACTACCACTACCACTACCACCCCCACCCCACACCACCACCACCACCACCACCACCATCACCACCACCACCACTACCACTACCACACCACCACTACCACCACCACCACCGCCACCACCCCCACCACCACACCACCACCACCACTTCCACCACCACTACCACCACCACCACCATCGCTTCACCCAAATAAGGTTTCACGATCAAAACACGTTCCCTACCGAGTGAGCGATTGTGTGCCGAGGCTAAGGAACATTAACCCTGCAGACGGGTATGAAATTTCACCTTTACGATTAATTAAACTTTCCAACGTTACCTGTATACCAAAATACTCCACCAATTAAATCAACCTATTTTTACCCTCTGCCCCTCCCCCCCCCCCTTCCCCCCCCCCCCCCCTCCCGCAAAAGATAGAAAGTAAAGTATCGTCCTCGCCTTCTTTCCGAAACGTGTTCATTTTTAGGTTAGAGGAAAATAAAGCATAGAAAAGTAATGAAGCAAAACTGCCAATGTACATAAAATGGGTTGAAATTTTTAAAAAGAAAGAAAAATATTAGAGGAAAAATGCATAAGAAAAAAAAAATAGCATGCCTTCACTATCAGATTACAAAAAAAAAAATCGGAAAAATTATACAAAATACATGAAATTAAGAACACATTACAAAAATTACGTTAGAATTACGTCACAAAATACATTAAAAGCAGGACATACAGATTTTCTCATACTTCGTTTTCTTTGTGTTATTTGGACAAGAACATTTTAGATGACCCCGTTTATCTATACAGAAAACACTCCTACACAGTCACCGTCATCCAAGAAGAATGTCCTTCCCTTCCCTTCCCTTCCCTTTCCATCCCTTCCCTTCCCTTTCCATCCCTTCCCTTCTCATCCCTTCCCTTCCCTTCCCTTCCCTTCCCTTCCCTTTCCATCCCTTTCTCTTCCCTTCCCATCCCTTCCCTTTCCATCCCTTCCCTTCCCTTCCTTTCCCTTCCCTTCCCTTCCCTTTCCATCCCTTCTCTTCCCTTTTCATCCCGTCCCTTCCCTTCCCTTCCCTTTTGATCCCTTCCCTTCCCTTCCCTTCCCTTCCCTTCCCTTTCCTTCTCTTTCCATCCCTTCCCTTCCCTTCCCTTCCCCTCCCTTCCCTTCCCTTCCCTTCCCTTCCCCTCCCATCCCTTCCATCCCTTCCCTTTCCATCCCTTCCCTTCCCTTCCCTTCCTTCCCTTCCCTTCCCTCCCTCCTTCCCTTCCCTTCCCTTCCCTTCCCTTCTTTTCCTCATCTCCTCACCTACCCATTCTATCCTTAACGGAAAACACTCATCATTATCATACCTTCATAAAGTAATACATACACAAACTAGTACAATAAAGAAGAACAGCATCATAGCATTGGTTAAACTGAAGCAGCTTGATATAATTTAGCGCCTCATCTAGGGAACAATAACATTATTAGTAGAGTTAATGAGGCAAAGGTCGTCATTTTATTCCCTTGGTAATTAAATAGCAGCGACAGCATCCAGGTGAGGTGATTTAAAGGAGCTTATTAGGTTATAAGGATGTGATGATGATGATGATGATGATGATGATGATGATGATGAGGTGGAGGAGGAGGAGGAGGAGGAGGTGGAGGAGAAGGAGGAATGACTGACATTTGTATATAAAAATTATAAGCGTGAAAGATTCCTGTATCGTTGAGAGAGAGAGAGAAGAGAGAGAGAGAGAGAGAGAGAGAGAGAGAGAGAGAGAGAGAGAGAGAGAGAGAGAGAGAGAAAAAACCAATGCCCTCCCCCCTCAAAAAAGGTTGCTTCACCATCACCACCAAGATGAATTACTGGAGATAAAAAGTATATATTCTTCCTCTTAAGGTGGCGGGAAGGAGATTACTCGCGGTATTAATGAACGAGGGACGTGAGGGAGGAGGAGGAGGAGGAGGGGGAGGAGGAGGGGGAGGAGGAGGAGGAAGAAGAGGCTGAAGGTGAAGGGTCAGGGTTAGGGTTTTTAATTCACTTGTCCTGTCAACACACACACACACATACTCTCTCTCTCTCTCTCTCTCTCTCTCTCTCTCTCTCTCTCTCTCTCTCTCTCCTCTCTCTCTCCTCTCTCCTCTCTCTCTCCTCTCTCTCTCTCTCTCTCTCTTCCTTTCCTTTTCATTTAACTCTCCTACCAAACATAACCTTAACATAGACCGTAACTTTTTATATGTTATAGTTCTACATTGTGAGAATAAGACAAGGAAGATGGGGGTGAGGATAGGAAGGGGAAGGGGATAGGAGGGAGGAAAGGGGTGTAAAAAGAAGGTGAGGGAGGGATATTGGAGGGGGTGAGGGTAGGAGTATGCTAGTGATATGTGAGGGGAGGGTGTGGATGGTGGGGGGGTGTAGGCTACTCCCCTTCCCTTACCTGTTATGGCAGGTAAAACAAGAGTGTGGGAGGATCCTTTCGCTGTGATCTCATGCAACCCACCGCCCCCCTACCCCCCTTATCTCCCCTACCCCCCCTTTTATCTCCCCTACCCCTCCTTTTATCTCCCCCCCTTGCATCCATCCCTCTATCCCCATTTCCTCCTTACTTTAAAAAAAAAAAATCAGTTATTTTCTTCATCTAATATTATTGAGGCGTTTTTTTAATCTTTTTATTTACTTATTTTACTTAATTTTATCGTCCTTCACCCTAATCGTCACCCTTGTCATCACCCTATTCATCATCACCCTTGTCATCACCCTAATCGTCACCCTTGTCTTCACCCTAATCATCACCCTTGTTTTCACCCTATTCATCATCACCCTTGTCATCACCCTAATCATCACCCTCGTCTTCACCCTAATCATCATCACCCTTGTCATCACCCTAATCATCATCCTTGTCATCACCCTAATCATCACCCTTGTTTTCACCCTAATTATCACCCTTGTCTTCATACTATTCATCATCACCCTTGTCATCACCCTAATCATCATCACCCTTGTCATCACCCTAATCATCACCCTTGTCTTCACCCTTTTCATCACCCTTGCATATCCATAATCCTTCCCCCCATATCCTCACCCTTATTCTGTACACCTTTAACTAATCTCCAACACCTTAAGCCCCTTTATCCCTCTCTTACCTGCCCCCCCCTCCCTCCTGCCCCCCTCCCTCCTCCTGCCCCCCCCCTCTTTCCCCCACCTCCCATCTCACCCTTCACTTTCTCTTCACTCCTTCTCCTCCTTCCCTTCTTTATTCTCTCTCTTCCCTATCCTGCTTTCGTATTTCTCCTCCTTTTTTTACCTTCTCTTCTTCCTTTTACTTTGGTTTCTCCTCTCCTGCTATCTATCACTTTACTCTTTCTCTCTTTCTCCCTTCTTTCCTTTCTCTTCGTCCTCCTCTAGTGTGAGGCAAATTTTTTTTACTTCTCGTGATATTCTTAAGGATTTTATGGGTTTTTAAGGAAGCTTTTGTGGGTTTTAAGGAAGTTTTTGTGGGTTTTAAGGAAGTTGTTGTGGGTTTTAAGGAAGTTTTTGTGAGTTTTCAAGCAAGTTTTAGTCGGTTGTAAAGAATTTTTTGTGGGTTTTAAGGAAGCTTGTGTTGGTTTTTAAGGAAATTTGTGTAGGGAGAAAGTTTCATTGTTTTTTAGGTGAAAGTCTTTATTGCAATTTTCTCTATCTAATGCTGTTGTTGCTGTTGTTGTTGTTGTTGTTGTTGTTGTTGTTGTTGTTGTTGTTGTTGTTGTCGTTGTTGTTAATTTTGTTCTTTAACTCTTCATCATCAGTTTTCATATTTTTGGATTCGTTCTTTCTTCTCTATCAAGTTTTCGTCTTTCCTATTTTCTCTTCTCTTCTTTAGTTTGGTTTGTTCTTTTCATGTCTTCTTTAAATTTGTCTTTACTTCTTCTTCATTTAAAAAACATCTTCCTTTTCAATAAGGATGAGAGTGTTAGGAATTAGTAGATGCAGGTGAATGTTGTGAAATACTGAACGAAACTCAATCGCACTCACCTCTCTCTCTCTCTCTCTCTCTCTCTCTCTCTCTCTCTCTCTCTCTCTCTCTCTCTCTCTCTCTCTCTCTCTCTCTCTCTCTCCTCTCTCTCTCTCTCCTCTCTCTCTAAATACCTCTTTCCCTTCCTTCTCTCCCTCTTCTACCCACACACACACACACACACACACACACCACACACACACACACACACACACACACACACACACACACACACACACACACACACAACACACACACCACACACACACACACACACACACACACACACCACACACACACCACACACACACACACACACACACACACACACACACACACACACTCCTTTCTTTCCCTCAACCCACGCTTATGCATCACTCTTAATTAAGCCATTTGAGGCAGGTAAGGAGACGCCACCCTCACCGTTATCCAAAGACATCAAATATTTACCTGGATTCATCTTACTTTGTTGTCCTTCCTTCTTTCTTCCTTCTTAAAAATCTCATTCAATACTCATAGGAAGAAAGAATAATAGTGATCACGTTCTTCTGTATATAGGAGGAGGAGGAGGAGGAGGAGGAGGAAGAGGAAGAGGAAGAGGAGGAGGAGGAGGAGGAGGAGGAGGAGGAGGAGGAGGGGGAGGAGGAGGAGGAGGTCATTTGTGTGTTGGTCTTCGCGTCAGGATTTTCTTTCTCTCTTATGTTGCCAAATCTGAAGTGGAATAATTACCCCCACCCGCCTTGCCTAATGGTATATGGCGCCTCCCCCACCCTTCCCCTCCCCCTCTTTCCCCCACCTTCCCCTTCCCCCTTTGTCCCGGCGATGGGATTACTGAAGGGGGGTTAAGGGCGGGTCCTCCTCCTCCTCCTTCTGCACGAGTGACACAAAATCCCTCTCACGCCCTGGTCTGCTTTTTTTTTCCTCTCTCTTTGCTTTCGTAGCTGTTTTTCATCCTGTATTTATTCTCCATCATCGTGTGTGCCCCTCGTACGACGCCTTCAGGAGCCTGGCGCCCTCCCCCTTCAGGAGCCTGGTGCCTTCCCCCCTTCAGGAGCCTGGTGCCCTCCCCCTTCAGGAGCCTGGTGCCCTCCCCCTTCAGGAGCCTGGCGCCCTCCCCCTTCAGGAGCCTGGTGCCTTCCCCCCTTCAGGAGCCTGGCGCCCTCCCCCTTCAGGAGCCTGGTGCCTTCCCCCTTCAGGAGCCTGGTGCCCTCCCCCTTCAGGAGCCTGGTGCCCTCCCCCTTCAGGAGCCTGGCGCCCTCCCCCTTCAGGAGCCTGGTGCCTTCCCCCCTTCAGGAGCCTGGCGCCCTCCCCCTTCAGGAGCCTGGTGCCTTCCCCCCTTCAGGAGCCTGTGCCCTCCCCCTTCAGGAGCCTGGTGCCTTACCCCCTTCAGGAGCCTGGTGCCCTCCCCCTTCAGGAGCCTGGTGCCCTCCCCCTTCAGGAGCCTGGTGCCCTCCCCCTTCAGGAGCCTGGTGCCCTCCCCCTTCAGGAGCCTGGTGCCCTCCCCCTTCAGGAGCCTGGTGCCCTCCCCCTTCAGGAGCCTGGTGCCCTCCCCCCTTCAGGAGCCTGGTGCCCTCCCCCTTCAGGAGCCTGGTGCCCTCCCCCTTCAGGAGCCTGGTGCCCTCCCCCTTCAGGAGCCTGGTGCCCTCCCCCTTCAGGAGCCTGGTGCCCTCCCCCCTTCAGAGCCTGGTGCCCTCCCCCTTCAGGAGCCTGGTGCCCTCCCCCTTCAGAGCCTGGTGCCCTCCCCCTTCAGGACCTGGTGCCCTCCCCCTTCAGGAGCCTGGCGCCCTCCCCCTTCAGGAGCCTGGTGCCCTCCCCTTCAGGAGCCTGGCGCCTTCCCCCTTCCTCCTGCAGGCGACACACACATGACCTTTATACCGTGCGTGGCTGCCGGGATGTCCTTAGCAACCCCCCCCCCCCCCCGCACGTCTGTGTAGCTCATCACCGCGGAGACAGCGCAGGGCATGTGTGTCATTCACCCATGGTCTTGTCCACGTGAGTCCGACTCGCAATTGCCAGTTTCATCCACCCGGTGCGAGCTTGGAGCACATTATACCGATCTTTGAGTAATGCTGGGACTTCACACATCACACACCCCCACCCCCTTGCTCAAGGAGGACAATAATCGCCCTAATTTCTCAGTGGAAAAATCCCCGGGAATGAGCGGGGCCGAGGATCGAACGCCGGACCACATAATGGTGCCTGACGCTTTAACCCACCGAGCCGTTCAGGCGGTGTGTGTGTGTGTGTGTGTGTGTGTGTGTGTGTGTGTGTGTGTGTGTGTGTGTGTGTGTGTGTCCCGCAAACGATGAAACACACACACACACGCAAACACACACACACACACAAACACACCGAGAACTCCGTAGTGTAAGGGTTAGCACGCTCGGCCCACAACCGAGAAGTCCCGGGTTCGATCCCCGGGCGGAGCGAAGACGGACGGGCGGTCTTCTTAAAATCCGAGCCCCTGTCCACCCAGCAGTAAATGGGTACCGGGTGTCAGCCGGGGGTTTGTGACCCGCCTCCCGGGGTGGTGGCTTCGGCCAACACTAAGCACTAAGGATGAATGATGAAATAAATGTTGATATGGAGACGGGGCCACACGAGCTTAGCTCTGGCCCTGTAAAATACAACTAGATGAATACACACACACGCACACACACACATACTACTTTTGCTACACAATAAAAAAAAAAACATCACCATCTCCTCCTCCTCCTCCTCCTCCTCCTCCTCCTCCTCCTCCTCCTCCTCCTCCTCCTCCTCCTCCTCCTCCTCCTCCTCCTCCTCCATCTTCCTCCTCCTCCTCGTGCCCTCCTGACCCCGCCGCCTCTCTGACCTCACGTTACCTTCGCACGGAGACTGTTTAGGAGGCAAATGAGCTTCTTCGGCAGCCAAGGCGTGAATCACAAAAGACACGAAAATAGTGATGATAAATATGGCAGTAAAAGTATGGGTGACAAAGGACGTTGCTATATAAGCGCTGAACAAACAAATACTTATGCAAATTATATTATTGGAAAAAAAACTTCACAAAAAGATATATATGCAAATCATACCATTGAAGAAAAATACCCATAAGAAGGGATGCATAGAAGACTACGTAGAAAATACACTGATATAAAGTTGAAAAAGAAGAAGATGAGGTCAAGAGAAAAAAGGAATACAAATCAAGACGTAAAATATAGACATTAATATGGAAACTATTTATGGTAGGCAAAAAAAAGATTATAAAAATGCTTGATAAGAAAACAAGTTATAATTAAAAAAAGAAAACTGGAAAACGATGAAAATTAAGAGGATAAAATAATCATATACACAAAACAAACAACGGATGAAAAAACTAAATAAAAATATATATAAATAAAAATTAAAAAAACCCAAAATAACAAAAAAGATCCATTAATAAAGAAAACACTAACCTAACCTAACCTAAGCTAACCTAACCTAACCTAACCTAACCTAACCTAACCTAACCTAACCTAACCTAACCTAACCTAACCTAACCTAACCTAACCTAACCTAACCTAACCTAACCTAACCTAAGCTAAGCTAAGCTAAGCTAAGCTAACCTAACCTAACCTAACCTAACCTAACCTAACCTAACCTAACCTAACCTAACCTAACCTAACCTAACCTAACCTAAGCTAAGCTAAGCTAAGCTAAGCTAAGCTAAGCTAAGCTAAGCTAAGCTAACCTAACCTAACCTAACCTAACCTAACCTAAGCTAAGCTAAGCTAAGCTAAACTAAACTAAACTAAACTAAACTAAACTAAACTAAACTAAACTAAACTAAACTAAACTAAACTAAACTAAACTAAACTAAACTAAACTAAACTAACCTAACCTAACCTAACCTAACCTAACCTAACCTAAGCTAAGCTAACCTAACCTAACCTAACCTAACCTAACCTAAGCTAAGCTAAGCTAAGCTAACCTAACCTAACCTAACCTAACCTAACCTAACCTAATCTAACCTAGCCTAACCTAACCTAAGCTAACCCAACCTAGGCACAAAGTAAACAAGACAAACGCACTAGTATCCCCTAGAGACCCAGAACGTAATTCCATCGTTATTTGGGTACCATTAGACGATCTTTAGTGAATATAAGCAATATTTTATAGCTATGACCTGTTTAGTATCCTTGTCGACTAACTATTGATATATTAAGTTACTTTTCGTAATTTTAGGGCTTGACAACCTACGATTTTTTATAGCAAAGGAAAGATCTGGGTGTGAAGGGGTTAATAAAGAGTATAAGGAGTCGATCAGGAGGCAGGGAGAAGTGTTATGGGAGGCGAGGGTCCACTTAGCCGCGTGTAGAGTGTGAGGCGCGACGGGTAAACACACGCAGGACAGGTCAACATGATGAATAGCCTGTGAAAAGGTGATACAGATGGAGAAACAGGTAGATAAACAGAGAGAGAGAGAGAGAGAGAGAGAGAGAGAGAGAGAGAGAGAGAGAGAGAGCAAGGAATGGAAACTAAACGAAATGAGGAAAAAAAGAAGGAAAGGAAAGGAAGAAAAGAATGAAAAGGTATAAGGAAGGAAGGACTAAGGGCGTTGTAAAGTCTCTCTCTCTCTCTCTCTCTCTCTCTCTCTCTCTCTCTCTCTCTCTCATCTTCTCTCTCTCTCTCTCTCTCTCTCTCTCTCTCTCTCTCTCCTCCCTCTCTCTCTCTCTCTCTCTCTCTCCTCTCTCTCATCTCTCTCTCTCCTTCTCCTCTCTCTCTCTCTCCTCTCTCTCTCTCTCTCTCTCTCTCTCTCCTCTCTCTCCTCTCTCTCCTCTCTCTTCTCTCTCTCTCCTCTCGTCTCTCTCTCCTTCTCTCATCTCTCTCCTCATCTCCTCTCTCTCTCTCTCTCTCTCGTGACTCACCTACACAGCCTCCTAAACACAGGTCATTCACCCCCAACCTTCCTCCTCCCTTCCCTTCCCTACCTCCCTTCCCTTCCCTACCTCCCTTCCCTTCTTGTTCCTATCTTCTTTAGGGGCATGGTAGCCTTTTCCAACTGCCCTCCTACATGTAGTTTGATAGTTAGTAGTCTGTAGTTCAGCAAATACCCTTGTTAAAGATCAATAGGTCTCCTGGTATCTGTTCTTCTTATGTATTCCTATGTATCCCTACCTTCCTCCTTCTCTACCTAATTTGCCTCCATCTCTCCTTCCCTCCTTTCCCTCCATCCCTACCTCCCTTCTCTCCCTCTACCCTTATTACCCTCCTTTCCCTTCCCCATCTATCCCTTCATCACTCCACAAGACAAACATTTCCTTCTCTTTAAATGAATACACTCTTTATAGTATCAAATAATATATCACCAACTTCGTATAGCATAGTAGTCACTTTGGTTTTCATCATTTCTTTGAAGTAACTTTCAAGAGGCTTTTAATACATTCCTACACAGACGTTTTTTCCTTACACTAGTAACGGTAATATTGTATTTTCCTCAAACTGGTCATGTAGTAAGTGTTATATTGCTATTCATTTTCCATCCCTGAAGACCTTTAAGAATCTTTTCATTTCTAATATTTTCTCAAAGTCTTCATCTATTAAGTGTATTGCCATTAAATTTCGTACCAGAAGACCTTTAGGAGTGCTCTGGTTACGCCGCCTACAGGAGCATTACCAGTAGGAAGATAAGGTCTTAACACTCCCTCCTGACGGTGTAAAGAGTCATGTCAACACACAGGGCCATTCATCCACGCAAAAATGCTACTAAGACATCTTTCAGAAGCCGCTAAAGCCCGTCAGTAGCTAGAGTAGTCAAATCTAAGCCCCGTTTAGTCTACCCCGTCAGTAGCTAATGTAGTCAAATCTAAGCACCGTCTAGACTAGTCAAATCTAAGGACCGTTTAGTCTACCCCGTCAGTAGCTAGAGTAGTCAAATCTAAGCACCGTTTAGTCTACTCCGTCAGTAGCCAGAGTAGTC
>JACEEZ010014674.1:127500-130000 GCA_016584305.1 Chionoecetes opilio | reverse complement strand
TAAAGGATCGAAGAATCCGTGGGGACTTGATAGAAACCTTTAAGATCCTAAAAGGATTTGATGTCATTAATCAAGAGAACCTATTCGAGCTTTCAACTCAAGTGACAACAAGAAATAATGGTTTAAAACTAAACGGTCAACGTTGCATCACCGATCTCCGTAAATATTATTTCAATGTTAGAGTCGTTGATCGATGGAACAAGTTACCAGCAAATGTTGTCGGAGCCAGCACAATAACTACATTCAAAAACAGACTTGACGCGCACTGTAAAGTAAATGGGTATTGATAGTGCGAATTCGTATCTAGTCCCCCGTATCGATTAGTTGTAGTGGTCATGGTAGTTGTAGTTAGTATTTTTCATATCCTATCATTCTGCACTATGAAACTTCCATGTTCCTATCCTCTTTAGGGACATGGTATCATTTTCCAACAGTTTTCTTACAAGTGGTTGATAGTTAGTAGTATGTAGTTCAGCAGATACCCTCGTCATGGACCAATAGGTCTCCTGGTGTCTGTTACTCCTATGTAATCCTATGTAATCCTCCTCCTCCTCCTCCTCCTCCTATTCTTCCTCCTCCTCCTCCTCCTCCTCCTCCTCCTCCTCCTCCTCCTCCTCCTCCTCCTCCTCCTCCTCCTCCTCCTCCTCCTCCTCCTCCTCCTCCTCCTCACGTAGTAGCACACCTTACCTGCGCTCTCTTAATTAATCACGCTGGACAGGTAGATGTTCCTCTCGACCCCTTGTTGTCCCCGCGGCCTTGATCTTCACTGACCGCAAATTTGTCCACGTAACAAGAACAGAACCTCAAACCCCCCTCCCTTCCCCTACACAACACACACACACACACATACACACACACACACATACACACACACACACATACACGTAACACACACACGCACACACACACACACACACACACACACAGTACATAAGGTCAGGACATACCAAACCTAGATGCTTTATTGACCACAGTATTTACAAGGGGACTCTATAAAATACCAACGAACTCAATAAAACTCAATGGAACGCAATAAACAGTCCAAACATCACCCTAAACAAACCACAAACAGTAGAAAATAAGGTCAGTTGAGGTTCTAGTTTCAAGAGGGGCAATCAGACCAACACTTCAAAGGCCAAGTCACGTCCTGCCGCGAGCACACGCCGGGACTTTATAGCCAGTCCTTACCGGCGCCTGGATTGATACGCGACAACACGCTCTTGATCGCTGTATATAGCACCGCCGCGGCCGTTTTATGGACGCCTTGGGGACCTGCCGCCGCCACTACTGCTTCAGGAGTAACTGTCATTTTTTTCCCTTTCTTTTACGTTTGAGCCTATAGTGCCTGTAGGCGGCTATAGGCTCTATATAGGCGCCTGTAGGGGCTATAGTAGCTTCCTTCCAGAGTTTTTTTTTAATTTTTTTTTTACTTGAATTGAAGTTATTGAATTGAATATAATTGAAGTAGCTTTTGGCCTCGACGGCTTACACGTGGGGCTGCCTGGCTACACGTGACGCCGTGCCTCGTCACATCAGCGCTGAGTCTCTCCTACACCGCCGCCGTCAGGAAAAAAAGGGTATTAGTCGAGGCATGATGAGCTTCGAACATGACCTAACGAACGAAGCAAGCAGGAAAAAATGACTTGATTTTACAATATCAAGAAAAAAAAAAAAACTGATTCATATACGACTGACATAAAAAAAAAAAAAAAAAAACCTAACTAAACAGACCTTGAATCACTAAATTTCAGAAAACAACAACAAAGAAAATAGACAACAACTACAGACAAAAAGAAAAAAAACGTTCGTCCATGCCACAACCCGTAAAAAAAAAAACAACAAACTTTAGGACGTAGTAAGTGGCGACGCCTTCCGCGGGGCATCACTACCAGGTCCTCCCCTTCACCGCCTCCAGCAGGGATGACGCGGCAGAACAGAACCCGGCGTTAACAAGCTTATCTCCCCGCTATCAAGACTCCAAAACGGGTATAGCGATGTGGGAGACAGGGAGGGGAGGGAAGGGACGTCTTAGCACCCTCCCCCCCCTCCCCTTCCCCCCCAACCACTCAAGTCTATAAGTAGGAGGTTAAGTGGAGACAAAGAGGGGGAGGGGGAAAAAGAGGGGAGAGGGAGAAAGAAGGGGGGAGGGGAGAAAGAAAGGGGGGGAGAGAAGTGGGAGTAATGCACGATGGTAATCAATAAGTAGCTAATAAGTGTGGTTACTTGATCGGGCCTTGGTCTTGGGCGTGAGGGAGGGGGTGAAAGGTGGAGGAAAGGAAAGGGATCTCGAAATGGAGGTGGGGGTAATAGGGGTGAGAGTGAGGTAGGGGCGAGGAAAGGATGGGATGTGGGGGGGAGGAGAAAGGAAGGGGGCTTGAAGTAGTGGTAAGGGTAGGGGGGGTATGTGGGTGTGAGAGGAGGGCGGGGTGGGTGGGTGGGGAAAGGATGGGGGTGTGGAGGAGGGAGGGAGAAGGGGGGGGGCTCGTAGTGGTGGGGGGGT
>JACEEZ010014674.1:105000-107500 GCA_016584305.1 Chionoecetes opilio | reverse complement strand
TGGGGCGAATTTGCCGATGGTTACCTCTAGCCTTTCCACACAATAATAAGTCACTATACATGACAAAACAGCACAGATTGTATTACTTGTACTCACCAAAACCATCGTATTTATACTATATTTATAAGTACACATACTTAATATGCAGGAGTATGTCCTTAGGCAGGAAAATGGGAGGAGGAGGAACTATTTTTTTAAGTATCCTTCGCTTTGTATACAATCCTTCAGAGTCTTTCACGTGCTCCTTCAAGCATCCTACAGGAGTCATAGGAGAACATTAGAGGTCCCACAGGATTGCTATATTATTCCTAGATATTTATAAGGACTTTGACAATCGCATGTTTTTTTTTTTTTTTTTTTTTTTCACATCACAAAGGACTGGCCAAGGGCACAACAAAAATGGCTAACACAAAGCCCGCTTAGTTGCCAGTTCCTATAAAGAAGACAGTAAGAGAATAAAATAAAAAAGAGGGGTGAGCCAATTTAGTTCGGGAGGTGTCTTGTTACTCTTCTTTTGAAAAGATTTAAGTCATAGGAAAGTGGAAAAATAGAAACAGGAAGAGAGTTCCAGAGTTTACCAGTGAAAGGGATGAAAGAGTAAAGATACTGATTAACTCTTGCATTAGGAAGATGGACAGAATAGGGATGAGAATGAGTAGAAAGTCTTGTGCAGCGAGGCCGCGGGAGGGGGGGAGGCATGCAGTTAGCAAGTTCAGAAGAGCAGTGAGCATGAAAATAACGGTAGAAGAGAGCAAGAGAAGCAACATTGCGGCGGTGATTTAAAGATTGAAGACAGTCAGTCAGAGGAGAGGAGTTGATGAGACGAAAAGCTTTTGACTCAACCCTGTTTAGGAGAGCTGCATGAGTGGATCCTCCCCAAACATGTGAGACATACTCCATACATGGGCGGATAAGGCCCCTGTAGAGAGCAAGCAATTGGGAGGGAGAAAAAAAAGGATGCAGACGCCACAGGACACCTAACTTCCTAGAAGCTGTTTTAGCAAGAGATGAGATGTGAGATTTCCAGTTCAGATTTTTAGTAAAGCATAGTCCTAAAATGTTCATTGTAGAAGAAGGAGACAGTTGAGTGTCATTGAAGAAGAGGGGATAGTTATCTGGTAGGTTTTGTCGAGTAGATAGGTGAAGAAATTGGGTTTTTGAGGCATTGAACAAAACAAGGTTTGCTTTGCCCCAATCAGAAATTATAGCAAGATCAGAAGCTAGGCGCTCGGTGGCATCTCTCCGTGAATCACTTAGTTTCTGTTGAGTTGGACGTCTAATAAACGACGTTGAAAAATGCAGGGTAGAATCATCAGCGTAGGAGTGGATAGGGCCTTGAGTTAGACTTAGAAGATCATTAATGAATAATAGAAAGAGAGTGGGTGATAGGACAGAACCCTGGGGAACACCACTATTGATAGATTTAGGAGAAGAACAATGTCCGTCTACAGTAGCTGCAATAGAACGGTTTGACAGGAAACTTAAGATGAAGGTACAGAGAGAAGGGTGGCTCAAATAGGGATTAATAATAATAATACTAATACTGAAAATACTAATACTGATAATTTTATTGAAGTAATGATTAATCTACCAAGGCCTATCATATTGTTGTCTTCCAGTAAGTTTTGTCTAATTTGTGGTTTTTAAGGAATATCTGGAAGTATCATGTCATTGTGAATTGGCTGAAATAGGGACTTCTAATCATTGTAACTGAAAATTGACTCCGTATTCGTGTTCAGCATGCCCGATAACTGCTAGAAACTAATTTTCAAGCAAATCTATTTATATAAAAAAAAATCGCAATTTTTGTTAACAAATAGATTTGCTTGAAAATTTGTTCCTAGCAGTTTTTGGGCATGCTGAACACGAATATGGAGTCAGTTTTCAGTTACAATGATTAGAAGTCCCTATTTCAGCCAATTCACAATGACATGATACTTCCAGATATTCCTTAGTTAAAAACCACAAATTAGACAAAACTTACTACAAGACAAATATATGATAGGCATTGCTAGATAAATAATTACTTCAATATACCTACCTCTGAACTTGCTTTGTTGTTGTTGTTGTTGTTGTCGTCGTCGTTGTTGTCGTTGTCGTTGTTGTTGTTGTTGTTGTTGTTGTTGTTGTTGTTGTTGGATGTCCGGCTCAGGTTTCTCGGGAAATGTTCAGGTTTTCGCATCGACTATTGTTTCTTGATCTTTTCTCCCACTTTTACTTCGCGAACCTGGTCGTATTTCGTGCAGCTTTTTTTTTCTTTCATTTTTTACGTTTCTTTTGTGTTTTAAAGTTGTATGCGACGGGAGGAGGAAGGGAGGAGGAGGAGGAGGAGGAGGAGGAGGAGGAGGAGGAGGAGGAGGAGGAGGAGGAGGAGGAGGAGGAGGAGGAGAGGAGGAGAGGAAGAGAGGGAGAAGGAGGAGGAGGAGGAAGAGAAGGAGGAAGAGGAGTAGGAAGAGGTAGAGAAGGAGGAGGAAGAGAAGGAGGAGGAGGAAAAAGACGA
>JACEEZ010014674.1:52500-97500 GCA_016584305.1 Chionoecetes opilio | reverse complement strand
GAAGTAAGAAAGGTTCATCTTGAGGTGTTCTACATGATGCAGTAATCGGCTTGTCAAAACACTTCATGGTTGTTGAGAAAATTGATATTTTGTATGAATGTACGAATATGCTATTTTCTCGGTTATTTACCAATTAATATTTTTTTGCTTTACGCCAAATGATAGCCCTTGATCTACTTCATATTTACTTATCTATACCTCTTGCACCTATCTGCCTTGGTTTTTTAGTTATTGAAAAAAACGTGATAAAAAAAAACCAAGGCAGATATCCCTTACAAAATTTGCAATATTTTTTGAAAAATAGATTTGCTTGAAAATTTGTTCCTAGCAGTTTTCAGGCATGCTGAACACGAATCTGGAGTCAGTTTTCAGTTACAATGATTAGAAGTCCCTATTTCAGCCAATTCACAATGACATGATACTTCCTACTGTGGCAGATCTATGGAGGAGGACACGGCCATCTTCGGCAAGTTTGACCTGATGTACGGCGTGACGCGGGCCGAGACCTTCCACATGCTGAGTGACGTGGACGCCAAGGAGGGATTCTCCGTGGAGAAACGCAACCAGCTCGTCAGCGCCTACATCACCAACAACTACGAGAGCTACGTGAGTCTTAAGAACCATCACACCTTTTTGGTTACCATTTTTACCTTTGTTATTAGTAGCAAGGAATTGATAGCAGCTAGTGGCAAAAGGTGATAAAAACAGTAAGACTTAGATACAGATAGTGACTTGGACAGACTAGTTCGCTTACGTCACTAAGAACTACAAGAACTGTGTCTAGCTGGAACCAGTGTTTTCCTGCCACCTTTTTTCCGGCCTCTTGTAGCTTCCTTATGTTCCTATGTTCTTTCTTATGTTCTTACTAGCCGCAAAGCCGCCCTCTGGGCGGACTTTTTGGCTAGCTCCTGCGGAGGGCTATTGGTAGGCCTTCGGCCCACCACCTGTGTTTGGTGGGCCTAAGGCCCACCAAACACAGACTCTCCAGATAGCCCCTTCTAACTTTCCTGAAATCATGGATGTAGAAATGTCTATTAACGCCAACCCATTCCCATTCACCCCAAACCTATTCCCTCACCCATTACCCATCACCCCCCACCCATTCACTCACCCATTACCCATCACCCCCCACCCATTCACTCACCCATTACCCATCACCACACACCCATTCACTCACCCATTACCCATCACCCCCCACCTATTCCCTCACCCATCACCCATCACCCCCAACCCATCACACCCCACCCATTCACTCACCCATCACCCCACACCCATTACCCATCACCCCACCCATTCACTCACCCATTACCCATCACCCTACATCAAGGTTTCCTCAATTCTCGCAACCCACATTTTTTTTCACAATTCTCGCTAATAGGCTGCTAAAAAAAAAAAAAAAAGTGATCGGATCATCTCATACGTGGGCTTAAAAACCTTTCCCTGGTCGAGCTGGTTCCAAAACTGTGTCATATGATGGGATTCCGCCATAGGGGGCGGCACCCATCGCGGACAGACAGACAGACAGACACACACACTTTCGCTTATATTATTATAGATATAGTATTAGTCCACCCTGTGTCACGCCTCAACGCCTGACCCCTTTGCCTTGCCCTCCCCAGCCCGGTGTGGTAAGGGCCCGTCTTCCTTCTCTAGCCTCCTGTCCCACTCCTCTCTGCCTAGGACTATTACTATTGAAGCTATTACCTTTCCCTCTGGCTCCTATAGTTGTTGCATTCCACTATAACATGCTCTACGGTTTCTTCCCCAGCCCGCCGTGGTGCTCGCCTCAGTCACCAACGAGTACACTTCCTGGAACCAGTCAGTGTCTACAGATCCTCGAGACGTGAGGGACCTAACCATGAACCTGATGAGCGACGCGCAGATCAAGGCCCCCGTGTTGCATATGGCAGACCTCCACTCTGACATCCACCACAAGAGCTTTTTCTATGTTTTTAACCACCAGAGTGTATTTGGTGACTTTCCTTTGGTGAGTGATAGGCAGGGGAAATATTATTGGTTTGTCGGAAAGGAAAGAGAAGGAAGTGTCTGTTAAGTTTGCATTTCTAACATCTCTGCTTTCGAACGTGGGATTTTAGCAATATTAGGGTTACAATTTGAATCACGTAAACCACTCTGCCAAATGTTACTGATTATCAAAATTAGTCTTAGCAATGGTACAGACTTTCCCGGACATTATACCATCTTATCAGAGTCCCTTGTCAATTGTGTGTTTGAAAATGTGACAAAATTAATTATCTGTTAACCACTTGGCCAAACCTGATATTACTGATTCCCTAAATGAGTCTTCGCGATGGTACAGATTTTCCCAGACATTATTTTAACCCTGACCTTGAGAAAAAAATGAAATATTGCCTCAATTATCCCCAACATTTCCATCTTTTCAGAATCCCTTTCCAATTGAGTGTTTGAAAACGTGACAAAATTAATTCCCTGTAACATAATTCTTTGTCAATTGTGTGTGGTGTTTTTTTTTTTTTTTTTTTTTTTTTTTTTTTTTTTTTTTTTTTTGGTGACACAATTCATTCCTTTTTTTTATTCATTGACTTTCCATTAGTGAGTCAAGGCAGCGGAAATATTATTGGTTTATCGGAAAGGAAAGAGTCAATTATCACCAACATTTCCATCTTATCAGAATTCCTTGTCAGTTGTGTGTTTGAAAACGTGACAATAAGTATTCTCTGGCAGTCTCACGGCGCCATCCACGGGGAGGAGTTGGCGTACGTGTTCGGGGCGCCGTTGGTGGGAGGCTTCAACCACTTCGGCCTCAACTACACGCTGGAGGAGGTGCTTCTGTCCGAACTGGTCATGATATACTGGACCAACTTCGCCAAGACAGGGTGAGACCACGTGCCTCAAGGGTGACTCAAGGGTGACTCGGCTGACCTGGAGGGCTCGTTGTTTGGTTCTGTGTTTTGATATTATGAACACACACACACACACACACACACACACACACACACACACACACACACACACACACACACACACACACACACACACACACACACACACACACACACACACACACACACACACACACCTAGATCAAGGATAATGATTCTTTGTTTTTTTATTATGATCAAACACACACACACACACACACACACACACACACACAACACACACACACACACACACACACACGAGGGAACTCCGTAGTGTAGTGGTTAGCACACTCGGCTCACAACCGAGAAGTCCCGGGTTCGATCCCCGGGCGGAGCGAAGATAGACGGGCGGTCTTCTTAAAACCCGAGCCCCTGTCCACCCAGCAGTGAATGGGTACCGGGTGTTAGCCGGGGGTTTGTGACCCGCCTCCCGGGGTAGTGGCTTCGGCCAACACTAAGAACTAAGGATGAATGCTAAAAATGTTGATATGGAGACGGGGCCATACGAGCGTCACTCTGGCCCTGTAAAATACAACTAGATGAATACACACACACACACCCTTCTTGCGTCACAGTATATTGACTCTTCTTTTCCACTATTTACCTGGCAGGAACCCCAACTTCCCCACGCCGCAGGGCTACAAAACCCCCGGAGCGTCGGCACTGTGGCAGGCGAACATGAAGATAATGTGGCCGGCCTATGAGAAGCAGCTGCAGCAGTACTTACACATTGGTGAGCTGATGTGGCCTTCGCACTCATAACGAAAACCAAGTCCATTTTTTCACTATAACCAGTTCGATTATTTATTTTCAAACATTCATTACAGGAAGTACGCTTGGAAAAAAAGGTATTTAGTCAGAGCTTAATTTGTTGGCGAATGTCTCAAACGTTAGTGAAAGGGATAATTTTAGAGTTATCATTCAAAATATAGAAAGTTTGGCCATAGCTAGACAGGACAGATTAGACATTGTTCTTATGTATCCAAATAGATTAACATGAAATTGATATTTTCCTTATCATCATCGTCCTCTTTTTGCTCTGCTTCTTGCCAAAACAGACAGGACAGATTAGACATTTATCTTATAGTACCCCTAAAAAAAAATACATGAAATTGATAACTTCTTCAGTCTCCTCATCCTCTTTCTTTTCCTCTGCGTCTCGCCACCACAGACATGGAGGTGATGAGGAGGGAGCGTTACCGCGCCAAGCACATCGCCGTGTGGAACAAGCTCATCCCCAGCCTCCTCAGTGCCTCCGCCCACGTGCCCGAACAGGAGTATCCCGTCACGCCCTCCACCTTCTATTCCTGGACCACGGTGGGTTTTGTACACACACACACACACACACACACACACACACACACACACACACACACACACACACACACACACAACACACCGTACTCCGTAGTATAGGGGAAGCACGCTCGGTTCATAACCGAGAAGTCCCGGGTTCGATCCCCGGGCGGAGCAGAAACAGTTGGGCTGTTTCCTTAAAACCCAAGCCCCTGTCCACCAGCAGTGAATGGGTACGGGTGTAGCCGGGGGTTGTGACCCGCTCCGGGGTGCGCTTCGGCCAACACTAAAGATGAATGAGAAAAATAATGTGATATGGAGACGGGGCATACGAGCGTGCTCTGGCCTGTAAATACAACTAGAGAATACAACTAGATGAATACACACACACACACACACACACTTCACACACACACCCACACACACCACACACCACAAACACACACCACACACACACACACACACACACCACACACACACACACACACACACACACACACACATACACACACACACACACACAACACACACAGCACACACACACACACACACACACACACACACACACACACACACACACACACACACACACACACACACACACACACACACACACACACACACACACACTGCTCGCATGGCTCGGTGGTCTAGAACGTACCTGGCCCCAGCTATACCCCAAAATCCGTCTTATTGAGCTCTGTGTTCTCTCCAGGAGGAGGACAGTTGGAGATCGCGTGTCCATAGCATGATCAGGCTGTACGTGAATGACACACACACACACACGCGCATGAACACAAATTCTTTAACTTTCTTATCAGCCTCTTTTTTCTTTACCAGGAGCCGCCTCCCTACGTCAACCACCACATCCCGGTGCCCGGCGTCACGGACTACAGTAGGGGGTCCGATGGGAAGAAACTGCCAACTTTTAAGCCTAAAATTATTTACGGGCCACCGACGGACCTCCCTCAAGTCACCCCGGTGCCCTCCCCGCCGCCCCCCGTGGCCGCCGGCACGCCCATTAGCATCGTCATTCTAGTCGGGATTTGCATTCTGATCGTGAATTGTTGTGCCATGGGCGGCGTGTACTACCAGAGGGACAAGATACGCCACCAATCCAGGCTCTTAAGGAGCAGTTTGCGGCGGACAAAGAGTGATGAGTCCGACGAGAAGGCCCGCGAGGTGCCACTGCAGGATGCCAAGGCGGAAAAGACTCACAAGAAGAAGGGAAGTAGCAACAATTTTGAAATCAACAACGAGGTACATTCAGACGCCGTCTCGCGCACCCCAGGACCGTCCAGGGAATCCTCTATGAAGCGGAAGCAGCAGGGGGCCTCACATAACTCCTCCTCCAAACCCAGTACTCCAAAGGGCTCCAACAAAAGTTCCAAGAGCCCCAGGAGTGGACACAGGAGACACAGGAGTGATGTTTCCGTGTACAGCGAGATAGGAAAGTTTGCAGACGTGGAGGTGCATGAAGAAGAGGCTGGGTTCGGTACCCTCTCGAGGCACCAGTCTAAGAACCCCACCGTGAAGTTCAACACCATGGGCGCCGGGCTGCCTCCCAAAGCCGCCAACAAGAGCACCACCTCCATTTCCTCCCGCGCCTCCATCAAGAGCAATTCCTCGCGCGCCTCCGTCAAGAGTACCACTTCAAGAACCTCCGCCAAAAGTACCACCTCTGAGAACCGCCTCAAGAAGAATGCCAGCTGCCAGAGCCTTCCGACAGCCGAGTACACGTGGGGCATAACCCCCGAGATGACCATGACCCAGCGAGACGACCCTGAAGGTCACGCCGATCTCAAGGACACGCCCGCTGACCGCCAGCAGACTGTGTTGGCCGCCATGCAGAAACTCAATTACCCCAAAGTCCTGCCTGACCATCCAGAGGGCCACCCCACCGCCGTCCTGCTCAGGAATCGGCCCCCGCCACCGCCGCGCTCCACCTCCCTCACCTCGCGGGACATCCAGGAGCTGGAAGAGTCCATCCACGTCGTGTACCGTAAGAAGAGGCCGCCTCGGAGGGACGCTTCCACAGATTCCTGTGACTTAAGTGGGATGGATAACATCTACCTAATGGGCACGGAGGCCGGGCCGCCAGCCTCCATGTACGGGGCGCCGGCAGCCACCGCCACCGTGAACAAGGCACGAGCCAGGAAGAGCGATGGAGCTGACTACGCGTGTGGCGTCAGTCCTGGTGACTACGGAAGGCAAGGAGGCGTTGGGGACTACCTCCGCACAGGAGCTCCGGAGTGCGGGAGAACACCGGCCGTGGACTATAGTCGGATGCCAGGTGGTCCTGTGTATAGCAGCTACACTCCTTATGAGGCGACCTGCCTTTATAAAGACAACAGTGAGCTGGGTGCGGGTACCAGTGCCTACGTCCCTCCTCAGCCGCATGAAGCGTCAAACACTTACGGTACTTACAACGACCACAGGACACCGCAGAGGCCTCTCGCCACCTTCGGAAAGACCAATACATACCCGGCAGGTGACCCCACAACCCAATCCGATCACAACAGAAGCCGACCAATTCAGGAGACCAACCCCTCGCCAGTTCCACAGCCCACCACAACAGACGTGGTCACAGCGGCGGCACAGACTGCCCTGGCTGCTGCTACAGCCCCGGCATTTGTGGGTGCTTCTAATTCTACCCAAATTGCCTCCTCTCAAGGCATAGTCGCGCCTCCACCGGCAGCCATACACACCACCACCCTCCGGCAACAGTCCTCCACTACCTCCAGCTCAGACGCCACCACCGTCTATGAGCAGAGTGAGAACACCGGTACCATCAAGCGGAAAAAGACCAAAGGTGACACCGCCTCCGGCACTGACACCAGCCAACACCCTGCCTCCTCTCCTGAACCCGATCAGCCATATGAAAAGCCTCTAAAGAGTGCGCTGAAACAGACGTCGGCGTATGATAAGCCTAAGGCCATGATGGCGCGCGCCCCCGGTGCCTCCCCGCCCTCCACTAGTGCCTCGGCCTCGAGCCTCAGCAGCAACAGCAGTGCAAACGACCTATGCGACGCTGACCTGAGACCAACAACCTTGAACCGTGCTGCCAAAAAGTCAACACGCGTGGCCACTCCCGCCATAAGAAGGAAGGGCAGGGAAGGCGCCAGGCAGGACAACCACACCACCACCTCCACCACCATACAGACTGATCCCTGAGCACCGCGCGCCGGGCACCCGTACCGTGGGTTTGGCTTTCTGTCAGGCGATGAGTGTTGGCGTCCTGGTGGGGCCCGGGACTGCCTGTATTGAAGCAGGCCAGTGAAGGACCCAAACTGTGAACGTGTGCAACACTTGTAAAGTATTTCCATTCTTTACTGCCGGCATTTAACTTTTGTATGATGTGACTATATTACTCAGTGGCTGCATGATCGCGTTATTGCACTACTGCCACTTGGTTTTCACGGGACCGCGGTCACTGCACTGTGTGGAAAGGATTTGTTATGTCCTCCAGTGGCCTGCCATGAGCCGACGCCTTCCTTAGACGAATAAATGGATCAGTTCAACTTGAGAATTTGTCGGAATCACAGATACATTGAGATTCCATTCTGCTAAGTGGCCTTGACCGCATCTTTCCCCGAGACCACTCATGTCTCAGGCACAACGTCGTACAAACTTCGTGTCTTGGTCTAAGAGCCCCTTAGCCCACTATTTTGATTTATTTGTTCTTTATGCTAAGAGCTTCAACATGTCCTCGGGTAGCTACACAAGTTCCTGTTCGCTGACAATTCCTTCAGAGTGAGTGGTTGAGAAGGTGTTCTTGTTCTTAGTTCAGCCACTCACATCTTGACGTGCAGTTTTTTGTAGGTGTTGGAAAGACTCTTCATTCTGACTGGTGTGCAAGGTTCCTCTTAGTCTTTAACATTTCACCGTCATTCTTCATGCAAGAGGTCTTCATTGTATTTAATTTTACTCTGTTTTACTCTTCTTTTCAACAGTAAATTTCCATCATTGTTTTGTGTTAGTATAGAGAAGAATGCACCAAGAAATTTATTAGGGATGAGTGTTCTGAATTTTTACTTGTCTAGTGAAAGTGTTCCTCATCCTGCGGTATTTCTGTAGTGTTAGAGTTATCAGTTTGTGTCTTGTAGGGTGGACAGCAGGGCATGTGAAGGAGATGGTCCCTAGGGTTGTCACAGGGGCGTCAGGAAGGCACGCATCTCACCCCTTATTTGTCACGATGCCTCACCCCAACCGTGACCAACCAACGGTCCAATAGGTGATCATAAATCTTGGTTCCTTTCTGTTTAGTTTTAACCCCTTGAGGCCCAGAACGTAATTTTCATTGTAATTTGGCTACCATTAGAAATTTTAATGAATATCAGCAATATTTTATAGATATGACCTATTTAGTATCCTTGTCCACTAGCTAATTTGGTATATTAAGTCACTCTTTGTAATCCTATGACTAACAAGAGACGATTTTATATAGCAAAGGAAAGATCTGGGCGTAAAGAGGTTAAAAGCTAAATCAAATAGTAAATTAATTCATGATATAGAAATTATGTATAGTATAATTTTACTGTAAAACGCCATCAGGGGTATTCTAGTTAGCAACAGTATATGTCTTGCAGATTGGTTCACCTTCTCATCTACGTATACAACATTGCTGGTGTGACCATTGACGTGATCACAAGGCATTGCTGAGGTATACTAATTATGTGTGTGTGTGTGTGTGTGTGTGTGTGTGCATCACGACCATTCCATGAAGGGGGAGTGGCGGGGGCAGGGAGGGGCAGGAGCCATGGGTTCTGTGCTGAGGTGAATGCCCGTCACCCCCATACTGATTAGCACATTAAAAGGTTCAGTACACTACTACTACTTCTACTACTACTACTACTACTACTATTACTACTACTACTACTACTACTACTACTACTACTACTACTACTACTACTGTTTCTACTACTATACTACTCCTATTACCACTACCACTACTACTTCTACTACTACTACTACTACTACTACTACTACTACTACTACTACTACTACTATACTACTACTACTACTACTGTTTCTACTACTATACCACTCCTATTACCACTACGACTACTACTTCTACTATTTTTTCTACTACTACGTCTACTAATACTACTGCTTCTACTACCACTTCTACTTCAAACTACTTATTTTACTACTACTACTACTACTACTACTACTACTACTACTACTACTACACTATTAGTAGTAGTCTACTACTACTACTACTACTACTACTACTACTACTACTACTACTACTACCAATACTACTACTACTACTACTACTGTTACTTCTACAACTTTTACTACTTCTACTTCTACTACTACTACTACTACTACTACTACTACTATTACTACTACTACTACTACTACTACTTCTACAGATACATATTGTCGCTCTCCATTCATCTCCTGATTAGGGTGTTTTGTATAATGCATGATAGAGACACTGCTGTAAAGACAAATAGAACTGTTAACAAAAAGACCAAAACAGCACCAGCATTCTGCTATACAAATGTGTCCCTTAATTCTTGTTAAGTCATTTCTGGTGTTAGCGAGTGCGTGGAAGAATCAAGTAACAATAAAGGTAACGTCTTGGTCGCCTAACACTGCTTGTCTTCGGTCATAAGTTAAGAACATATGAAAATAAGGAAGCTACAAGAGGCCGCGAGACCTACACGTGGTAGTTCCTGTGTCTCATAACCTCTTTCCTTCCTCGTCCAGGGAGACAACACTACTAAAGGAGAGATTAGGTGAAGCGAATTGAAGTAGATGATATATTTTAGCACACCATGCATTTAACTTTACGGTGGTTAAGATCTCAGTGGAATCCTAGCACGCCCTTGTCAGACTCAGCCTCCAGACATGGATTTGTGACTGGGTGTGACTTTGTGAGTTATACTTTATACAAGAATCACCAATAGGAAATGAAGGAAGTTATGTTAAATCCAATAAAAATAAGTAGTGAAGAAAGTTGCAAAATAGGAACGGAGAAATGAAATAATTGTGTGCAAAAATCACTAGAGATGTGTTAACGTTAGTTCACACGCGGGACTGTAAGTGTTCTGTGTTCCTGTCAGGTGGGAGTTGCCTGGGCTGCCTTCACTTATTTAGGGTGAATTATCTCAAGTCCAGTCAAACTTCAGTCATGAAAATATTAAAGCTTCTTTTTTTCATCGGTGTTATCCTTGCCCTGCTTGCAGCTTCTGTTGACATTTATCGCCTGGGGATTTTGATATTGTCACTCAGTATTTATCACCCTTGACCTGTATCTTATTCCTGTACACATTGATGGCTTTCCTTGCAACGTCTATGGCTTGGAAGGGGTGAGTAAGGCTGTGTGGCATGCTAGTGAGTGTAGCCTGTATTAGTCTGTAGAGAGGAGAGATTCATTCCCCACCCACGGAGCAGAACCCAAAGAGTGTCAAACACGCATAAGGAATAGCTACTTAATAACATAAGGAAGCTACAAGAGGCCGTGAGACCGTGGTACATGTGGTATAGTTCCTGTCGGTAATTTTGATTATGATGATAACACAAATCATAATCATAATGACAATAGTAATACGTACTAATAACAACAAATCCCCTGGCCTAAAAATCTGTGGATTAAGTGAAACGCGGCAAGGCGTGACCGCAGAGTTTTTCAGCCACACTTGCTTCTCTGTGGTGACTTTCTTCACTCACCCTCGCGCGCGAGCTTCATTTTAAAGCGAAGACCGAGCTTCAAGGTAAATACTTGACAATTCTTCCTTTATCTCTCTTAGCTCACGCCCCCCTAGGTAATTAACGGGGGCGTGCTCCCCAGGTTAAGAACCGCTGTGATAGTCTGGCAACCCTATGGGAGACGAAGCCACAGAGTTAAAGACATGTGACATATTTTAATAGACGTATATTAAATAGACATATATTAAATAGTAGTGTCAGGAAATTGGGTAAGAGTGAGGTGTGTGACGTTGTAGATTTTGGAACAAGTCAGCCCACTATAAGATGGGCGGTGGCGACACCCACCTTGTGTCCTGGGCCTGCCGCGCACTCTAGCTACGTATCTGTAGGGACGAGGCTCCCAGGCCCAGGCCGAGGCCCCGCGGTGTCAACAAGGCGCCATGGCAGCCACCCCGACGCCCGGCAACCTCTTCGATGAGTTTGAAGAGGCTTTCCAGGTGAGCCTCCCGAGGTGATACAGGTGGGAAGGAGGTTATAATGAGGTTAGGTTAGTAATATCAGTTTTGGGAGTCCAGTCCCCGCCCATTTTTTAACTAGATAGCCCCTTCTAACTTCTGACGAATTTTTTGAAATCATGAATGTAGAAATGTAAATATTAACGCCACCAGACATCTGTAAATAAAAAAAAACCCGTTATCCTGGCGACTTTAGTGTTATCTCCGGTAGGTGGTGGGTTCGGTGCTGTGGTGGGCGGGGTTAGTTTGTATGCGTGTGCATAGGGGGAGGAGAGAGCCCCATACACACACAAGCTAGCCCCTTCCCATAAACCTATGGGGGGGGCCACCGCCCCCCACAGTGGGGAGCACCACATTCTCATGGGGGGGAGGGAGCACGTGCCCCCCGTAGCTACGCCACTGGTCATGATATGAGGGCAGCAGAAAGCTACTGGGCCCTCCATTGGGCCTCCAAGCCTCCCGGTGACGTCATGACTTTGGCTCCGCCCACGTAAATATATTTATAAAAACACTTTTTTGTTCCTGGCTCAATCTTGGATCTGATTACAGTTTTAGAATCGACATTTCATATCATGAATTTTGATATATCTACCACGATTTATAATGCGCTAATAAGAAACCCGAAAAAATTAAAACATATGGCGCTGGTGGCGCCCTCTATATAGTCTGTTGATTTTGATAATCCTCCCGCCAATTCCAGGTTTATGAGGCTTTTCTTGTTTGTCTGATTTATATCTAACATTTCCATATAGATGATGTACTTAATGAAGCGTGTTTTTAAACTATTTACAGGAAGGCTCTCAGTCAGGTTATGTGACGTCAACACTATTTCTCTGCAAAAACATTTTTTTTATTATTACTGGTTCAATCTTGGATCTGATTGCAGTTTTAGAATCGGCATTTTATATCATGAATGTTGATATATATACCATGATTTATAATGCGTTATTAGGAAACTCGATAAAAATTAGAAGAAATATACGCCTAGTGGCGCCTTCTATAATTATACTCTGTATATTTTTATCATTCTCCCGCCAATTCCAGGTTTCTGAGGCTTCTTATTTGCCTGATTTATATCTAATATTTCCATATAGATAATGTACTTAATGAAGCGTGTTATTAGGCTATTTACAGTAAGGATGTCATTCCTGATATGTCACGTCAACACTATTTCTCCGTAAAAAAAAAAAAAAAATATTATTCTTGGTTTGAGGCAATACTCGTGTTAGATAATTAAACCAATATGTCTGTAGTATTTGAAATATATGTGATCATGCTTGTTTCACGGTCTAAGGTTCGAGTCAGAACATTAAGTCAAGTCGTTAGGCTTCATCCTAACATATTTTCTTTTATTCAATTTTCGTCTTTTTTATTTAGCCTCTAAGCTTGGATTAGTAACTGTATTTATGTTTCTTTGTATATTTAAAGATTTCTGATCTTATTTCGGCATCTTAATAGGCGGTCAATATGTATTTTTTAATGCAATGTGTGAAATGCCGTATCCTGTATCGCCGTATCCCGCCATCACCACCATGTAAACATCTACCACATGTACCACACACCCTACCACACTAACCACACACCGTGTGATGACTGGGGTGGGCTTGTGTGTGTGTGTGTTGGGCTGGGTAGCTTGTGTGTGTGTACGGGGCGGGGCGGGGCGGGAAAAATACTCCTAGATTGGCCAAGCATCCTTATGATCTAATATTCCTACCTTATTATTATTATTATTATTATTATTATTATTATTATTATTATTATTATTTATTCCTACCTTATCATTAGGCTATCTATTATATCATTATCTTATTACCTAGTAATTACCTATTATATCTTATTTCTTAACTAGACATTACCTGTCTACCTAGTAAATGATTGTAATGGACTCAGTCATGGGGTAGTTAGTGCGGAGTCAATAGGGAGCTTTAAAAGGAGGCTGGACAGCTTTATGGATGGGGATGAAAGGTGGATGTAGGTAGTGTTAAGTAACAGGAGCTACCACGTGTAGGTCTCACGGCCTCTTGTAGCTTCCTTATTTTCTTATGTTCTTATGTTCTTAACGGTGTGAGCCCCGTACCGCCGCGACTGCAGGTACGGCGTGGTAATAATGGACGAGGACTGCGCGCTCGTTTTCTGAGACACCGACTAATTTTTCCTGGTCGAAAACATGTGCTTTTTCTAATGGAGATAGTATTATTTTCCGGAAAGCCATAGTTTTAAAAAAAAAAAAAAAAAAATCATCGAATTTTATGGTCGCCGTTTCCATGAAAAACACTATCTCCATCAGAAAAATCACTAAAACTTAACTGGTCCAATCCGGTCTCACCTGTCAGGGTCAGATTCTGATGGTATATAACTTTTTCAAGAATGTTGGTCTTTTTTCTATTTCCGTTTCCAATTTTGATACAGTGAGTAATTAAGTTTTGTTCCTTCCTATTTATGTTTTTTTGTTTTTATACGCCAGATTCTGATGGTATATGCCTTTTTTTCAAAGATTTTGCTCGTCTTGCTATTTTCGGTTCCAATTTTGATAGTGAGGAATTAACTTTTTTTCCTGATATTCTTTTTTTCCTTCATATTTTTTTGTTTTTGTTTTCACACCAGATTCTGGTGGTATATGACTTTTTTTTCAAGAATTTTGCTCTTCTTTCTATTTTCGGTTCCAATTTTGATACTCTACACGAAGCTATATGCAAAAAACCCTAAAAAATGTCCGAAGTTTGGCGGTTTTACGGTAGGTATTTTTTGTTTCGATAATTAATATATTCACTCAAGCTCTTCGCATCTATCCCATAGAATTGCATGGCACCGCTGACCAAGGAAGACAACTTCAACGCCGTCAACCACGATGAACTACGGACCAACGCCGAGACGAGTGGCCAGCGGTTTCTGGACTTGGCCAGGCAGATGGAGGCATTTTTCTTACAAAAGCGATATTTGTTATCTATACAGAAACCCGAGTTGATACTTTTAGAGGTAAGTACAGGGACTCTCAACAAGAGGTCTCTGACACGCAGGGTCAATATTCACGTGGCACCGGCTGGCTGTCGCAGATGGCTGAAAGAATAGAGCCACGTGTATTGTTTCTTGGACTTATTTTATGCTCAGTAATATATCAGCTTTTAATCCCTTGAGGCCCAGAACGTAATTTCCATTGTAGTTTGGGTACCATTAGACGATTTTAATTAATATAAGCAATACTTTATAGATATGACCTGTTTAGTATCCTTGTCCACTATAGGCAGATTTTTTATATTAAGTTACTTTTTGAAGTTTTATGGCTAACAATGGACGAATTTATATAGCAAAGGAAAGATCTGGGGGTGAAGGGGTTAGAATTTCATAGAATGTTACATGAAATTCTTTCTGGAATATGTAATGAGTTTTAGGAGGGGTGAGTAATTTTAATGTAACTAGCCTGCCTAGCTAGAAAAAAAAACCCAGCCATTTTGTACCCATGCTACTGCATCATTTGTGCCAGCATGGACCAGTCTTTCTGTAATATTTTATTGCAAAATCAGTACTTAGTTGGTGTGCGATAATATATCACTAATTGACTCATTCAATCAATATTAAATAAGTCATGGTATTGGATATCTGTATCGGGCACTTCCCTGAGCCATGCACATCCCACATCCCATATCCCTCCCTGCCTGCCACATCCCACCTTCCACATCCAACATCTACCTGCCACATCCCACATCCCACTTCCCCGCAGGACATCATGGAGATGCGTAACGAGCTGGCGCGCAAGGACGAGCTGCTCAAGAAACACGCGGACAAGCTCAATGAGTGGCAGGGGCTGCTGTCCTCCATGCAGACCCGCCTGGGCACCTCCAACGCCCTAGTGCCCCGCGCCCCCGGCCCACCCGGCCCCACTGGACCCACCGTGCCCACCATGCACCCTGGGATGATGCCCGGCCAGCCGGGCGCCCACCAGGCCGTGCCCATGCCCGGCCTGAGTCCTGTAGGGGGTGCCACCATGGGCCCCTCCCCCATGGGACCCTCCGGCCCCATGCCTCCCATGCAGCACGGCATGAACAACCCCGCCATGAGTATGCCCCAGACCACCATGATGCAAGCAAGTATTCCCTCCACTGTTACCACTCCTTCCAGTATGTTGTAGTCAGTGTAGCACAGCCCCGGCGCAGGACGGCAGGCGGGGAACCCCGGGGCGGCTGTGGGGCCTGGCTATTATTAACCCCTTGAGACCCAGAGCGTAATTTCCATTGTAATTTGGGTACCATAAGACAATTTTTAGTGAATCTAAGCAATATTTTATAGATACGACCTGTTTAATATTCTTGTCGACTAACTAATTTGGTATATTCAGTTACTTTTTGTAATTTTATGGCTCGACAACATACATTTTTTTATAACCCAGGAAAGATCTGGGCGTGAAGGGGTTAAGGGTCTTGCTGTGAGGCCTCGCTACTCACACACAGGATTATTTATCCCACCAGTGTTCCCTTGTAGTGTTTAGATGGTCATGTTTTCACTAATGTGCCTATATGTATGTCTGCCTACCTACCTAGGTTTGCATGGTAGTGACAGCAAACATGTCACAGGAGTGCATGGGAGGCATTCAGATAGATGTACAGAAAGCATCTGTATCAGGGAATGGATACCTTGTAGGTGTGAAAATAGTTTTGGCTCAAAAGTAATTCAAGAAGTGGATCTATAACTTCTAAACCTTAAAAGTACCAAGAGCTTTCATGGTTTTAATTTGTCAGTGTTGATAAAATTTCCCATAAACCTGTGATAATCTGAGACTTGATGGTTTTGGGTAACATTTCCAGAACCAGTTTTTGTACATTTGTAAGGGAGCTCCGACACTAACAGTTTACTGCTTACTACTTTAAACAAAAATTCAAGCAATAATTTCTACGCATTGCCTATATTAAGAAGGTTGTGCTGTAGGTTGTAAGTTAAGAAGAATTGACGAAGAACAAACAGTTGGCTAAACTTTTGTTTCCATTCCTCATGTAGATTTCTGTGTGAAGTGGAAGGCTAGACCCGTGGGCGTGATTCTGTGCAGGGTACTTATTGGTTGATTTGTTGGTCCAGTGATGATGTAGCTCATGAGTGGCTGGTCAGTAGTCAGTCCATGTGACACCTACACGGGATGTGTGACTGTGTGCGTGTGTGGTGTGCATCTGTGCAGCCATCAGAGGGTTCGAGGGCCCGGCAGCCCGAGCCACATGCAATATTACTGATGTAAACAATGAGGCTTAGGGTTTTTTCAATTGTTTTTCAAAACAACACTAAGGTGCCATAGGAAATAAAGTAAATTGATTACACAAGAGTATTTAGATTATTAGCAAATATTTTTATAAAATGTAACGGAAATGTAACGGAAAATGGTAGAGTTGCAATCCATGTGTCCCGGATTCAGGCGGGGAAATACGTACATGCAACATTTGGGTGTTGACACACAGCGTGCCGCTGTAAAGTAACTGTCCGCAATGGTGATTCATTTTGGTGTCATTTGAAAGTATTTTATCTTTCGGCCTTTGCGGAGGCTGCAGTCTTGGGTTTGTGTGTGTATGAGAGAGACAGACTATAGCAGAGGTGTCTCTTTGGAATACACTGTTGATCTTGAAGTGAGAGGCAGACTATAGCTTGAGGTGTCTCTTTGGAATACATTGTTGATCTTGAAGTAAAAGTTAATTAATTCTTTTCACATTCATGTCCTTTTAAACTGGCAGTCCATGTTAAGATTGGCAAGTGTCATGTTAGGGAGTGTGCCCTGGGACCCCTGAGTGGCCCCTGTGGCAGGTGAGTGGCTGCCCCTGGAGGCCCCTGGGCAAACACAGCTGGTTCAGGCCATAGTAGGTAGCCCTGGGACAGGTAAGACCACTAACATTGGCCCCTGGAAGCACAGGAGGCGTCATCACTCATAACATTTCCCCGGTGCCCGAGTGTTATTGTTTGTGCCGCCTCACCCCATGCATGGTTAACAATCTTTCTTTATTCCCGCAGATGGGTGTTGGTGGAGGTGGGAGCATGGGCCCGGGTCCTGGAATGGGGGGTATGGGAGGCATGGGTCAGGTGGGCTTTCAGGGGGGCCCAGAGGCACCCATATACCCTGGCAGCATGGGCCCCCAACATCAGGGGGCGCCTCCTGGGGGGCTGCAGGGGCCTCTTGCCTTCCTTGAAAAGACCACCACTAACATAGGCATGCCGGAGCCTAGGCGCTGACTAACTACTGACTGACCTGTGGTGGGTGGGATCCTATTTACTGACCTGTGGTGGGTGGGACCCCTTGTGTTATCAGTGTGCCCTGCAGGCAAGACCTCACTCTGGCTCTGAACGGCCAGTACAGTATGACAGACATGGGCATCTAATAACCTCATCATGATGGGATTCAACGGGTAATGGATTTGAAGGTATAATGTTGTAGCTTTTCACTTACCAGTATGTTGCCTTAATTCCTTAATTAATACCTTATTCTTCATTGTATTCTTTTAGAATTTAACCCCTAATGGACTTTTTGGACCCCTAATGGACTGGAGTTTTTTTATTGTATTTGGCTATTAAAAACTTACCAATACTTATATGTAAGAAAATCTTGCTTCTAACAAAATTAAGTGTAGTGGAAAGTGGTTTGTTGATTGCAATATATTGCACAAAAGCTTTTAAGGGAAAACAATCTTTATTTTGCTACTACAGTAAACCCTCTCTAGTTTGAACCCGTACAATTAGAACTTAGGATAATTTGACCTGTTTCAGGCCCAGTTCGAATTTTTCAACAAGTTTCCATAATCCGAACTGAAGTTCAAATTGTCCGGGTCTTACTAGTGTGAGTCCGACCTCTCCCATGCGGCCGCAGCTGCCTCGGTCTTTCGCGCGCTTTCCTCCCGGCAACATCTCCCCGCAGAGTGCTGGCTCATACAACCATGTGATCTTTTGTTGCCTTTCTAGCCTTGAAGTGGATTATTTTGTGCGTAGCTAGCGCGACTACCTACGAATCCGCGGGCCCGAGTTAGGTTCCGGCCAGGGCAGTCGTAATGAAGACGCCATCAGTGACGCCCGAGTGCTCAGTGTACAGTAGTGCTGCATTTCAAGACTTCAGTATCAGCCATGTTTTGGCGAGTACAAGTACTACAATCTGTGCTGTTTTGGCATTTTTTAGGGAGTTCTTATTGAGTGGAGGGGCTCGAGGTAACCATTGGCTAATTCGGACTTTCGGCTAAATTTGACGCAGGTCTTCCCACAATTAGTTGTAATCAGAGAGGGTTTACTGTAATCGAGGTGAGAATGCAGGTGTGTGTGCAAAATAACATCATTACTATCCCATATCATGAGCACCATAATTGTTTTCTCATTTATTCTAGTGATTGATGGGTGTATTACAGATGGTTAATGGATTAATTATTGCTTATTTTGAATGTTGTATTTCAAAAATGGAAAACAAAACAATTTCATCAATCAATTAGAAAATGCATTGTATGACAAGATGCCTTCAGTCTTACAGCTTCTCTTCCAAACACTTAAGAACATAAACACCTGATCTAGAGTGAGGTCTTGCTTTAGAAACAAACACAATATCCAATCCAAACTTGACATACATTTTACTACTACTCATATACATATGGCATATATTCAATGTCTACATATTTTTACCTATTTAATATGTAATTTATGAAGAAAGTTATTTTGTACCCAGAGTTTTGCTTTACCTCCCCAGTGATGATGGCAGTGGGGAAACTTTGGTGGAGACAGTGATGTGGCATGCCGGGTGTGTTGATGGGAGGCAAAGTAGCAGGACTTCTAACATTGAATTACTATAGTCGCTGCACATTAAGCTGGCGAAAATTGGGGTCCCCTCACTCCCCCCTTCCAAATGCACGGGATTGGCTGAGGTGTTGGGTGTTGGGGTATTAGGGTGGAACTTGGATTAAGGCATTCTCACCCAACACCTCAGCCAATCCCGTGCATTCAGAAGGGGGGGTGAAGGGGCCACATTTTCGCCAACTTAACGTGCGGCGACTAAACTGCTTTAACTTGCAAAGGATATGCAAAAATGGTTCTATTTTTGGTTTATCAAGATAATGGTCAAAGGTAAAGATGGGAGCATACGCTATGCTGCGCGTGGCATTCGGTGCTCATCTCCGTGGCATTACCGTAGATAACAGTGAAGTCGCCACCTGCAGTCAAGTCGCCAGGCGCCAAATATTACGAATTATAGCATCACTACTGCTGTGTATGTGCCACTGAAGATGATACACAGTAGTTTATATCATGACTGTATAATCTACCCTGTTTCAGCATTGTTTTATGCTTTGTAGCTGCAAGTATAGACGGTTTCAAATTTCACACGTGTTTTTTTTTCGGGCGACGACGACAGCGGTACGACACTCAGTAAATAAACACTAGATGGCGACTCTACTGTTGGTAGCCACTTTGTAGATATTTTTGTAATTTGTTCATTTATAGCCATAATATGACACAGATGAAGACACAAAATGACACAGACTCTCCAGATAGCCCGTTCTAACTTTCCTGAAATCATGCATGTAGAAATGTAAGTATTAACGCCACCACACGTCTGTAAACAGAAAAAAAAGTTGTCCTGGCGACTTTACTGTTATCTACGGTAACCCTAGCTTAGAGCCTGTGGTGGGTGAGGACCCGTTACCCCGGGACACAGGGTTGGCGGGACACCCGGGATAATGGGGTTAAGTATATACATCTTAGACATTTTAGGAAAATTTATTTGTAAAATTTACTTCAAACAATCATTATAATGTATTAAGCTGAAAGTGAACTCTGTTAAGTGACTGGAAAGTCACTTAAGGATAGTTTATAATTTTGTTTCTGGAAAGTCGATCACTTATGGACAGTTTATAAAAAAAATTCTGGAAAGTTGCTTAATACTACCTACATCCACCTTTCATCCCCCTCCATGAAATTGTCTATCCTCCTTTTAAAACTATTGACTCGGCACTAACTACCTGACGACTTGACATGAAAATCAAGAGTAAATATATATATATATATATATATATATATATATATATATATATATATATATATATATATATATATATATATATATATATAATATATATATTAATATAATGGAGAGAGCTTCTTGTGACCTTTGACACTTAGTATCGCTTCATAGGTCCTCCTCACCTTCGTCTCCTTTAAGTTAACATTGTCAACTCTTCCCATGTCTATTTCACCTGGGATGCTAAAACATTTTCATTAGTTAGTCATGCAATTATTTACCATTCCAATTGGGTGGTAAATAATTGGAATGGACTCAGTAGACAGTGCTAAACCAGGTGGTCAGTGCGGAGTCATTAGGGAGCTTTAAAAGGAGGCTAGATTGGATGGGGATGAAAGGTGGGTGTAGGTAGTGTTAACCCCGTCACGCCCAGATGCTTCCTTTGCTATAAAGGTGTATGTGTCAAGCCATAAAATTACGAAAACTAACTGAATATGCCAAATTAGTTAGTCGGCAAGGGTATTAAACAGGTCATATCTATAAAATATAGCTTATATTCACTAAAAATCGTCAAATGGTACCAAAATACAAAGGAAATTACGTTCAGGGGCCTCAAGGGGTTAAGTAATAACAGGAACTACCACGGGTAGGTCTCCCAGCCTCTTGTAGCTTCCTTATGTTCTTATGTTCTTAAAAGAGGCGTTTTCTATACTACTAGTTTTTGGTTTTTAAGTTTTTATACACCAAAAAGTCTCCCCGTACAGGCGGCCGATCAGTGTCACAGTCATGCTGCTTCGGCAAGAATTCTTCACCCTCACAGATGCAGCCTCCTTATAGCTTCTAATTATCACAGAGAGGTCCCAAGGAGGGGCGATAACTAGTGAGTGGGAGGCCGGGGCTGTGAGATGTCTTGGTCGCTGGTCAACAGAGGCCTCGACCTGTGTGAGGACCAACAGACAGGTGAGACAGCAACACATTTTTCGTCTCGTGGAATGTCTGGCTGTGAAGGCTCGTGCGTGGATTTAGTGGTAATATTCTAGGGGGTGCAGTCAGTTCGTACACAAGTTGTTTCGTACACCAGTATATTCGTACACCAAAAAAGTTGTTTCGTAGTCTATATTAAACCATATTCGTTTCGTACACACAGCTCGGAGTTGAACTTGACTACTTGAGTTACGAAACGACACCAGCAGGTATGTACGAAAAAACTCAATATCAGTGTCGTTTCGTACATTCAGCTCAGAGGTGGCTTAATTACTAGAGTTACGAAACATACGAACATAAGAAAATAAGGAAGCTACAAGAGGCCACCGTGAGACCTACACGAGGTAGTTCCTGTCGTATACGAATATATGAATTTCAGTACATGTGAAATTCATGTAAACGACACCACCAGGTATGTACGAAAAAAAATTCAAAATTAGTGTACGAAACATCTAACAAAACCTGGGTACGAAACAACTTGTGTACGAAACTCCCTGTAACCTGGCTGTGAAGGGTGGTGCGTGCATTTAGGGTAATATTCTAGAGTCCTTTCCCACCCTTATTAGTGGGCTTTTCTCCTCCAGACCTTCACAGATCCCTTCAGAGACCTCTAAAACGTAATTATAAAGTGGGGGAGAGATTAAAAATATATAAAAAAAATTACTAACCTAACCTTGTAAAATTCTAGTTCTTTCTCGCCCTTAGGTCTTGTTAGGAGGGTATTTATTATAGGAACTTGCAGCATTTCATCTCAGATAGTAGTGGCAGAAAAAAATATTTAATTATTAAGAGTAAATTTTTGTTATTGGGCACTATAAGTTTTGAGGATGAAACATGTTTTTATGAATACTTTTTATGTCTTGAATCTATGTTACTCGTTTTGGGCGGAAATTAATAGTTTTTTTGGGTAAATATGTTTTTTTCCCACCCCAGCCCTGCCTCGGGGATATCGGTATTTTGGTCATTTCAACCAGGAATTGAATACGAGGTCAAAAGTATTATTTGCCCATGTATTTTGATGTGCTAAGAATGATAGTCACATTAAAATATCGGAAAAGCCAATAATACATGTATGTATACATGTATAATACATGTATAATAAGAGTTAGTTTGTATTTACTCTTTAGGTTAGATTAGGTTAAGTTTATTGGTTTTGTATTTTTTATGTATTTTTGCCTTTTGTCATCCCATAGTGTTTATTGAATATATTTTCACAGGAACTACCATGTGTAGGTATCGCAGGGCCTCTTGTAGCTTCCTTATTTTCTTATGTTCTTATTTTACGTCATCCGCATAATCTACTCCCCACACAAAACTTTTCTCCTCTCCCCGCCCGAAACCCTGCGTTCTTGACAGGCTCCATAATTTTTCAGCCAGCAAGAGCAGAAAGTTTTATTGACATGATCCATAATTTTTCAGTGAGCAAGAGCAGAAAGGTTGACAAGCAGGTCCTAGCGGGCAAAGGTTCGCGTCACCAGAGGGAGAAGCGCGCAGCCAAGCAGCGGAAGGTTGCAGAACAGAGGCAGCAGCAGCTCAAGAGTTTGTTAGGCCAGAGACAGGTGAGATTGCTCTTATCTGACATCATCATCATCATCTTTCTGTTTAATGTCAGATTTTCCCATATTGTCTTATTAGGTTAGACAGTCGATAAAACGCTTCCATTTCTATTGTCGGCGTTCATCATTGAAATTTGCTGCATGAGTTTGTACGCCCCAGATGCTCTTCCTGACAGACAACGTACTAGAGACCTCAAAGACTTTCTCCCTCAGGGTGTGAGTGCGTTGGAGAAGTACCACCAGAACGCCCCAAAAGATCGCACCTTGGAGAACATAAAGTTGCTGAAGAAGATTGACAGGAAGTGCACACCTCTAGAGTATGTGGATAAGGTAAACATAGATGCCACGTTATTTTTGTAGACACAGAAGGTTGAATTGGCAGTCTTTGTAGAATTGGCAGTCTTTGTAGAATTGGCAGTCTTTGTAGAATTGGCAGTCTTTGTAGAATTGGCAGTCTTTGTAGAATTGGCAGTCTTTGTAGAATTAGCAGTCTTTGTAGAATTGGCAGTCTTTGTAGAATTGGCAGTCTTTGTAGAATTGGCAGTCTTTGTAGAATTGGCAGTCTTTGTAGAATTAGCAGTCTTTGTAGAATTAGCAGTCTTTGTAGAATGTCGCCATGGACCTCTTAACCAGTGAGTGCTGCCTCGCCGTACACTCATGTGGTCCCGTCTCTGTATCTACATTTATCCAGTCTTTCTTTCAATTGCTGCACATTCTTTGCCGATATCACCTCCTCATTTAGTCCATTACAAACTTATAAATTTCTATGAGGGTAGCTGTACTTCTTAATGTTGTTCAGGCATCACCATTTTCCTAGTTGTTTTGTCCTAATGTCCTCTTGTGTATCGACCTTCTCTTTGCTTCCGAGTCAGTAGTCTCTCATTGTCTGTTTCTTCCATCATGTATGTGTCAGCTGCAGCAAATGGGTCAATGCATAATCTTCTTTTCAGATCTTAAACCAGCACAGTAAGCAGCTGGAGAGAAGGGCAGCTGCACGGGAGGCGGGACAAGGGCAGGGCAAGAACAAACCCCAGAAGGAGACATCTGTGTTCTCTGACGAAGACTTTGAGAGGATGAACAAGGAGTGGCTGAAGCTCTACTAGCCAAGGCACGTCTCACACTACTTGCATTAACAGTTCCTTATTACTTTTATATTATTATTACTTCCTTATTAGCTGTTTGGGTCATAGTATTTTGTTGATTTGTAAAGTGTCTTGCCTAAGCTATGGTCTCCCCTTTACTTTTGTGACTTCTAGAATCTCAGCCGTAGAATACATTGTGTCTAACAATAATATTCCCGGCCCTGTATCAGTAGTATTCCCAGCCCTCTATCAGTAGTATTCCCAACCCTCTATCAGTAATATTCCCAGCCCTCTATCAGTAATATTCCCAGCCCTCTATCAGTAGTATTCCCACCCTTATCAGTAGTATTCCCCGCCCCTCTATCAGTAATATTCCCAACCCTCTATCAGTAGTATTCCCAGCCCTCTATCAGTAATATTCCCAACCCTCTATCAGTAGTATTCCCAGCCCTCTATCAGTAATATTCCCAGCCCTCTATCAGTAGTATTCCCAGCCCTCTATCAGTAATATTCCCAACCCTCTATCAGTAGTATTCCCAGCCCTCTATCAGTAATATTCCCAGCCTCTATCAGTAGTATTCCCAGCCCTCTATCAGTAATATTCCCAGCCCTCCATCAGTAGTATTCCCGGCCCTGTATCAGTAATATTCCCGGCCCACCATAATACTCCTTCCTGGTAATGCTATTCATAATACTGCAACTAACACTGTATACGTGACAGTTCCATCATTACTATACTTCCTTGATCCTTGTATTGCATAGTTACTCTCCCTCTGCTGATAACTGTGGTTGATTAAGTATCAGTGCATTTTTTAACATGCTAACTGGGCGACCAAAATGTCTCCCAGTGATGGAAAACTGTCGTCCAGTAGCTTAAAATTGTTCTTACTGGGCGACAAGATATTTGTTCATAAAATCCTTCCTGGATACAATGGTTCATCTTATCTGTGTGTGTTAGATCCAGAAGTGCTTCTTATTACAGCATATGATCTTTATTTATACACAACATACAAAAGGGTGAAATTAAATTGATGTAGCTAAAAAACTATTATTTTAACAGGTAGGCCTTTACCTTTCTGGATATCCAAAGAATGTCGCCCAGTAAGATTGGCTTAAAAAATGCACTGTTAAGTATACCTTATTTTACTGACATATCCCAGTTCATGTTATCCTCATAGATATGATAGACCTTAAAGTTATGTATCTATAGTATGTTGTCTCTCAATCACATGCATTCACAGACTTCTTTATTGTCTTGGGAAATTGACTCGGCTTACGATTTAATTTTATAACTTAGTTTTATTTATCTAGACTTATAGTTTGATTTTTTAAAGTCTTATAGTGTGTATGAGAAGCATGTGTTCCCTCCCTGCACAAATTACCTATAGTCTATTTTTTTTTAGCGAGGCAAAAATTCCATTCTATCTTAAAAGGTCTCATGCTTAAAATTTCTCATGCTTAAAATTTACCCTATGTTTACCTGATAATATGGTTAACGGATAAAATGCAGCTGAAATTTAGAAGAAGCGTAGTATACCCTTCTGGCATCAAAAATCAGGCAGTCAGCAGCAAGGAGGCAGGATTTTTCACCTCGTTAAAAAAAACCAGAGTATAGCGTCTCCATCTTCATTGCCAGTTTTGTTTGATTTGCGTCGGCCTTGATATAAGTTTGCTTCATGCTATTGTACATATCTTTATTGTCATCTAATATATTAAGAATGATAGTCCTTGTGTTAATCATTATGCTGTATTCTTATTGTCTTGGTGTTGTCTATATGATGTAGATTGTGCATCATATCAGCCTTGTACAGCCTTTTATTTTATTATCTTATTATATTTTTACCTTACTTTCCCTTACTTCCTTACTTTTCCATACTTTCCTTACTCTACTACTATTACTCTTACTCCTTACTTATTACTCTTACTTAACTCTTACTTTTTTGTTTACAGCCTGCACATAATACCTTGCTTGCCTTGTAATGTAATGTTATCTGCCACCGAGATGACTGTGTATGCACCTATGCTGTGTGTGTCTCCCGCATCTTGGGCTGACGACCCTTCTTTTCTACATCAACAGACCATATTTGAGGCCTTAGACGCCCCTGAGTGGTGGCTGCGGGCGGCTGCTGGTAGTTCACGGTAGAGGGCGCTGCGCCACTCACTCTTAGCACCCCCGGAAATGGTCCCTTGTACTTGACGGCTGCAGAAACGCCTTGCCAGTTGTAGACTTAGAACCTTGTACCACTTGTTTGCATGACTGAAAGTAGTTTGCTGTTGCACTGTTTAGATGTTTGATGGATGTAAGAACAGTTTTGCCGTTTGCTTTGTATGGTAAGTGCATTTTTTTGGCGTTCAAAAGTGCATCTTAACTACTAATGCATATATTTTTATGTTCAGTTGACTCACAAATAAGCACAAATTTTGAAATATAAAGGTTTATGTCTGTGCACATGTTACTACCGTCCACATTTCCTCTGTTGTGGAAATATCTTGCTTTACCCCTTCGCGCCCAGATCTTTCCTTTGCTATAAAAATTTGTCTGTTTGTTAGCCATAAAATTACAAAAACTAACTGAATATACCAAATTAGTTAGTGGACAAAGATACTAAGCAGGTCATATCTATTAAGATATTGCTTGTATTCACTAAAACTGTCTAATAGTAGCCAAAATACCAAGGAAATTACGTTCTGGCTCAAGGGGTTAATGTTGAGCCTACGTGACGGCATGGCTCTCAATGACAGACTGACGGGCAGGATTGTGATTCTGGCCTTTGCCTTTGGTCTGCTTGCCATCACCCTGTGGCACCTCCTTTACCAGTCCCAGTATGATGTGTTCCACCTCGTCCCCTCACCCCTGTATGGCTTCAGGGTGATTCGATACCTGTTCCTTGTGCTGTCTGGCGTCATTATGTGCTTCATGATATATGCCTGTATTAACACACGCTCCCACACTTGACTCTTTCAGGTTTGGCACCCATGAGTGGCACCCATTTGGCACCCGGTGAGTGAGTGTATGAGGCACCACACAGGCACAGGCACCCATTGTTAGCCCACAGTATGCCAAGGTGCCCCAGGAGCCTCAGTCACCCTTTGCCTTCTTGACAATTAGAAGCCCGAGAGGACGGCGTATTCAGCCTCTGTGTGTGTGTGTGTGCACCTGTATGCATGTGTGTGTGTGTGTGTTGACGAGAGCTGGAGAGGACGTTGAATAGAGCCTCAGTGTGTGTGTGCGCACCTGTACGCCTGTGTGCATGTGTATGTGTGTGTGGTGAGTGATGTTCGGACACGACCACGTGATAGGTCGGTGTGTGCTGGTGGTGTCGGCAGTGGTGGTGCTTTACTATCTGCTGTGGGTGGTGGCGCTGCCCTTTGTGGACGAGGACAGTCCCGTGCGAGGGTTGTTTCCCCCGCCCGTCCTCGCCCTCATCACCCCCACCCTTATCCTGGTGTTCCTCTTAACCATCACCGGAGTGTACATTATCAAGGCCTTGGTGGACGCTGACAGGCTGGAGAAAGGCAAATTAAAGTCCTCCTGATCTTATTTGTCATTAGGTTCATGTTATAGACTTTGAAATAGGATTGGTACATGAGGAAGGGACTTTGAAATTTGATTGGTACATGAAGCTCATACTCATTGTATTCAGAATTGTCAGGGTTAAAGCAAAACGGGTGTAACTATAAAAAATAATAGTTGAGGTGACCGTGCCGTGTAACTCTTCATCCTGACCAGCCACTGCCTTGTTGGGATAGAACATTCAGTGAGGCGCAAAATTGATGTATTGTTATGTGGTGAAGTTGTTGATGCTTTATTGTTATCAGTGACAATCAAAATATGCCAGTGTTGATCTGAGCTGTGACTAGGACACAATCAAAGAAAACTTCCTATAGTTCTTGATCCAACCCTTGTGTTAATCATGTCATCTTGGGTTGTGGTTGCGATCTCCGGGGTGACGAATGGTGGCAAGTCAACCCTCGCCCAGGAGCTGCAACCCCTCCTGCCCACCCACACCCAAGTCATCTCCCAGGACGACTACTTCTACCACGAGGACTCCCAGTACCACGTGCCGAGTCCTGGCGGCCTGGACCACCACAACTGGGAGGTCATCACGTCCATGGACATGGAGAAGATGGTTTGTGATGTGACACAAATAATAAAATCCACCCCAGACCCGAGTGACTATAGCTGTGAGGCAGAACAGTCAGACCTCAGCCCTGTGTTACTCATGGACGGGTTCATCCTATATGACCACCCGGGGATCCTTGACCTCTGTGACCTCCGCTATTTCCTCACGCTGAGACAGGAGGAGTGTTGGAGTCGCAGGTCGGTGAGGAGCTATGACCCGCCTGACCCCCCGGGCTACTTTGAGGCGTGTGTGTGGCCCATGTATGAGGAGCATCTGGCCAGGGTCAAGGAAGGGGTGGCTGATGTGATCTATCTGGACGGCATGAACAACAATCTACCCCTCGTCCTGCAGCAAGTGACTGCAGCGGCCCGCCTCAAGTATGCAGCCACAATATTGGACTAGGTAGCAAGGGAAGCTGTATGCTGCTACACTACTGGACTAGGTAGCAAGGGAAAGCTGTATGCTGCTACACTACTGGACTAGGTAGCAAGGGAAAGCTGTATGCTGCTACACTACTGGACTAGGTAGCAAGGGAAAGCTGTATGGTGCTACACTACTGGACCGACTATAGTGTTACTGACGGTAGTGTTAATATTGGCACTGTTTATGGTGCCGTCAAGTCACGGCAGCGGCCCGCCTCAAGTATGCGGCCACACTACTGACTAGGCAGCAAGGGAAAGTGTGTTGGTACATGTAGGGTATTGGGTGTCCTATAATGCATCCTGTAATGGAATTTTCGGCAGGTAAATATACAGTAAACCCTCGATAAACGGAACCAACTGGGGGGGAAGGGTCCGATCGCAATATCCATAGTTCGGTTTATAGGATGATCGGTTGTCCGCCTCATGAACTTCGAGTTTATAACTTTGAGAACATAGAGTTTGGTTTACGTGGGACGTCGTTCGGTCATACGTGTTTAAACAAATTTAACTTTGTGTACATGTGGGACGAGGGAGCACACGAGTGAGTAGTCCACACACCATGAGGGCCGAGTGTACACTGAGACGCACGGGCCGGCCAACATGTTCGTTGGGCTCGCCAATAGCCACATATACTGAACCAGAGCTCGGTATATCAGAGGCTTGTTCAAAGGCAACACGGTGTTCGGTTTAACGAGGGTTTACTGTAGTTTTTGTTTGGGTTACTTTGTGTGGATCTTCAACAGGATAATGCAAGACATGTTGGAGGCAATAATTCAGTGTCGGGGATGTGAGGGTCGGGTATGGAGTGTTCAAGTCAAGACAAACTCAGTTGTGAACAATAATTTTTATGCGTTAGTTTGGTGTGAAATGAACCTAAGGGAACTTTGTATTGAGCCCAGGGTGTTTTATGGAATCATTTTGGCCCATTTTTAATATTTGTTTTTGAAATTTTGTTGCAATTATATATTTTTGTTTTTCATCACATAAGGACTGCATCCATCAAGTGATCTGCACAAATTTTATATATATTATTACATTTGTTTATTATTATTTTGTTATTTGAGTTCTCGTAAAATTAGGAGTTTTCTGGTTCCCTCCTGGGCTGAGGCAAACGTGCTGCCTTGGGATGGCTGGATGAGACTGTCCCATTTACTATTAAGGGAAAAAAGACATTCACATCTCTCTCTCTCTCTCTCTCTCTCTCTCTCTCTCTCTCTCTCTCCTCTCTCTCCTCTCTCTCTCTCTCTCTCTCTCTCCTCTCTCTCTCTCTCTCTCTCTCTCTCTCTCTCTCTCTCTCTCTCTCTCTCTCTCTCTCTCCCCTCTCTCTTCCCTCTCTTTCTTATCTCTCTCTCTCTCTCTCTCTCTCTCTCGTCTGCACATTTCCCCCTTTTTGGCATTAAATCTCTCTCTCTCTCTCTCTCTCTCCTCTCTCTCTCTCTCTCTCTCTCTCTCTCTCTCTCTCTCTCTCTCTCTCTCTCTCTCTCTCTCTCTCTCTCTCTCTCTCGTCTGACATTTCCCCCTTTTTGGCATTAAATATCTCTCTCTCTCTCTCTCTCTGCATTATTATTTATAAAAGGAGTTTTAAAACAACACTTGTTTACTGTGCTCAAATAGTGTTTAAAGTCAGTGTCAAGGAAAAATATTAATGAATGTGGTCCTCTCTTTTTTCTTTAATGTCTAAGTTCATGGTTAAATCTATCGTTTTTGTTTGAGTTAAGTGTTCCATTATACTAAAACATATCGTATCATATAGAGCGAATACTGTCCGAAGGAAACTAATTCTGTCCACACTCATCGGGTGCTTGGGTGTTACAGTCACTACGCATCGGGTGCTTGGGTGTTACTGTCACTACTCATCGGGTGCTTCGGTGTGCTTGCCATAGACTTACCAGGGTTGCAGGTGTCGCCATAACATTATACCTTATCCAGTTTGGCAAGGACACTCATTATAGCTTACTCCTGGTGACTCCACTTCCCCCGGCGGGCTGGGCAGCTTCCTTCCTCCAACAAATACACATCCTGCATCTGATCTAACCATCCTGCTGTAACAATGCGTTCCTCTCCCCTTCCCTCACCGTTTCACTCTCTCTAACCCCTCCCTTTTTATGCTTTGCCATAGTGCCATATGACCTCTGATGGCTGGCACATTTCCCCTTGGCATTAAATCAATCAATCCCACGGAGGGCTGGGTAGCTGAAATACTTGATGTTCTCTTGTAGCTTCCTTATTTTCTTATGTTCTTCTTATGTTCTTTTGTAGCTTCCTTATGTTCTTATGTGCCCGTGGGAATCTCAGGAATGTCAGGTTTGCTGCTCCCGTTTTGTACGTCCGCCACTATATCAACACGCCGATCACTGTATGTGCATCGCTCCACTCTTGTCATTGGTACACTTTTCAGCATTGATGTAGTGGGAAAATGTTTATCATGTTTATTAAACTTTTGAAGTCTACCTTACATGAGTTTTCTTCTTTTTTTTTTCTTTTTTTTTTTTTTCTTTTTTTTTTTTTTATGAGGTTCAAAGCCTTCATTTTATCAGTATACCTCGTACATTTTTTTTCTGGATAGATTTGGCGTGAATTTTAATAATCTGATGGTATTTTTGGATCTATTTTTTTTCAAGGGTGGGGCCTTATCTGATAGTTTTTTGGGGATCTATTATTTTTCAAGGGGGGGGGGGGCTAATCTGATATTTTTTGGGATCTTTATTTTTTTCAAGGGGGGGTCCTAATCTGATAGTTTTTTTGGATCTTAATTTTTTTTCAGGGGGGGGGGGCTAATCTGATAGTTTATTGGGATCTTTATTTTTTTTTTTCAGTGGGGGGGGGGGGGGGCCTAATCTGATTGTTGTTTTATCTTTTTTTCAAGGGTTGGGGCCTTATCTGATAGTTGTTTTTTTCAAGGGTGGGGCCTTATCTGTGAGGTTTTTTTTATATATATTTCTTTTCAAGGGGTGGGGCCTTATCTGCTAGGTTTTTTTATATATTTTTTTCAAGGGTGGGGCCTTATCTGCTAGGTTTTTTTTATTTTTTATTTTTTTTCAAGTGGGGGGGAGCCTTATCTGATAGGTGTTTTTTGGATCTATTTTTTTTCAAGGGGCAACCTTAAACAAGCAAGGGAGAGTCATGGGAGCCTTATCCCCTGGCTCATAAGGTAAGGCGTGGAGTTAGGATTAGTTAGCAATAACATCCACACTTTTATTTCTCCATAGGAATACCTGCCTATGGGTAATGCCGTAAAAAGCTGAGGTGCTTTTTTTTTTCGTAGTTAAAGATTAGATTAGGCCTAGATTTTGTCCCGAAAAGCTAGATATTTGAAGAAAAAAAATTCAAAATCTATCTGAAAAACCAAAATGTTGATTCTTGAAGTTAGGTTGAACGGGTTAGCAATCAGAATCTTGGTGACAACTTCATGTTCCAGGGCGATGCTGAGCCAGTGAACCATGGAGCATCCTTGGGGTGTCATTTCGTGCCCTTTGCTTCCAAATGTCCCGTCATGAAAGTGTTATAGATTGCAACACAAGCCAGCGTTGAGACAGGATTAACATGAGTAGGCTATATCCTTGGAGGAAGTATGACTACCTCCATGGCTATACTCATCTAAAACAAGAGCCTGTTTATTGATTTACTTTTTCATATAGTCAAAGCAGCGTCCAAGCTTTTAGAATCTTTGAAAAATGGTCCTCCAATAGTCCGGAGTCAATAGGGAGTTTTAAAAGGAGAAGACCAGGGTGGTCCAACGACAGTAGATTTTTTGTGGCCCGCGAACACTTATTAATATATCAAGTATAGGCGTCCAGCCTCTGTCCCCTTTGCTTTTGGCTCAGTTCTTGCGGCTGGAACGTGGCAGCGAGCCACGTTCCAGCCAATTAACTCATTACGCTAATTACTCATTAAGGGCTTGTTCTACGCAAAAAGTTTGTTTCACAGACCCCCATTGATTTTGACAGCACTACTTACATGTCAAATTTCAGCTCAATCTGACAATAATTAGGAGTAGTTTACGCTAATTACTCATTAAGGGCTTGTTTTACGCAAAAAGTTTGTTTCACAGACCCCCATTGATTTTGACAGCACTACTTGCATGTCAAATTTCAGCTCAATCCGACAATATTTAGGAGTAGTTATTCACTTTTTGGCTTAAACTTGGTTCCACGGGTCTTATGGTAAGAAGCAGCTCGCTTCTCTCGCTGCCAATAAAAACATTAAAGTATCTGCGATTCCAATGTTTGTATATGAAGTAATACTGTTACATTGACATGAATGACAACTTTTCCCATGGGGATTCTGTCCTTTTTTATGTTAAAAAAAGACTTAAAGAAAAGACCCCAGACTTCCAAATATATTCCAAAACCAAATACCACACTTTTCACGGAGCCAGGCCCTGGTCACGTTAGCAGTGTGAGGAGGAGCGCCATCCTTGATGAGGAGGAAGTTGGAACAGTGGTTCCAGCAGGATGAAAACTGACGCAAAGCTGAAGTGGAGTGGGCACCTCACTCGCCTGACCTGAACCCCCCAGATTTCTTTCTCTGGGGGTTTCTCAAGGACAACTTCTACCAGGGTAACCCTCGCACCATTGCTGCATTGAAGGCAGCCATCCAGGGGCGTAGCTAGACATTTGGGGGCCCGGGGGGCGTATACTTCTTGGAGGGGCCCCCTCTAAAGTTTGCAGGTGTTTGGGGGGGAGGCAACCAGCTGGGGTATTTCGGGAAATTTTTGGAAAAGTAACATATTTTGGTGCATTTTGACACTTTCTGAGACTTCTTTCAATCGCCATAATCCTTTTTATCCGAATTAAAAAGCCTATGATGGTACTCAAAAGATACAGATCAAATTAAACACAAACCCCAAGGAGTTTAAGCCAACTTTGAGAGGATCACAGGAGTTTTGTTTGATTGAGTGATGCCTTTGGGGGCCCCCCTCTCTTGGGGACCCGGGGGGCGATTTCAAACAGCCCCCCCCCCTTAGCTACGCCACTGCAGCCATCACTGAGAAGATTCAAGCGATCACCCAGGAGGAATGTGCACGCGTTATCAACAACTGTGCGCCGTTCAACAATGCCTTCGAGTGAATGGTGGACACCTGAGCATGTCCTCTAGGGCTCCTGACACTTTTGGTTCATGTTGAGCTATGGTTGCGCCTAATGTTATTTTTTTACATTTCATAAATCTAACACCAGTAGGCTACTCATCATTTGTGGTCCTTGATTGTGCCATCGTTTTTTCACAATTTGAAAACCTGATATATATATATATATATATATATATATATATATATATATATATATATATATATATATATATATATATATATATATATGTGTGTGTCTGGTCAGGGCTGTGCCTCGGCTGTGCCCTGCTACTGGTAACATGTAACCCAGTACAACCAGCTGCATGGTCGGATCGTCGGCGACTAAACCGGCTACCCCACTGGTTCTAGCAGTGAGGAGAGTGTGCTGGACACCCAGATGGACTAAATATAAGACTATCTTTAAGGGCAGATGAACTAGCTCACCTTTGAGTCAATGGCCATCCAGCCCCAGCTATGGGTGAAATAGTGGGCAGCCTGGAGTTAATCCCTACAGGGGGTTCTGCGTCCATATATATATATATATTTATATATATATATATTATTTTATATATATATATATATATATATATATATATATTAGTGGCTCTCAACGTATATGTTTAGTGCCAAAGTGGCCCACGGCGTGGAAGAAGTTGGAGCACCCTGGGCTAGACAATTTCATGGATGGGCATGAAAGGTGGATGTAGATAGTGTTAAGTAACAGCAACTACCACGTGTAGGTCTCACGGCCTCTTGTAGCTTCCTTATATTCTCATGTTCTAAAAATCCTCTCAAACAACCTGCATTCACTTACACATGACTTGCAAGACGTTCCGGCAACTCCTTAGGCCGATGAGGCGAGTGGCGACCTCCGGCACTCCCACCTGCTGTCCACCACAGCTCGGCCCAGACAGGTGAGTTGCGCGCAAACCTTACCCACGCGCGGACCGTCGTTGCGTTCCTCCGTCACCTGCTGCTTCGTCTGTCCCTTCCCCGTGCCTGTGCCTCGTGGATACTGACCAGAAAATGTGACATAGAGGATATAGAAGTGTGTAGGCGTGAGTGTGAGGCGGTGGATGGCATTAGGAAGGCGATGTGTGGTGGGCAGGGTTGGTATGGTGGTGGAGGCCGCCTGGAAGTGTGTGTGGGGGTGCCCGCTGGTCTCACAAGTATGTAGATCACACTCGCCAAGCACGGTGCCTGGCCTAGTGAATCCACAGTGACGTAATGTGTTGTCAAGTTCATGAAGAGAACAGAAAGAAAAACAGAAGGCCACTATTGAACTTGTGGCGATAGTTTTGAAGTAATCACAAATACCAAACTAAGATCGAAGACAACGGCACTGATATAGCTCTACCCAAAGTAACAAATACCTATGTTACTCTGGCTCTACCCATAGCCATCTTTTCCCCGCTCTGTGACGTATACAGTGAGTCTAGGAGTGTATAGTGACGAATTAACAGTGACCCAAGTGACGTGGGAGGTAATAAGGTCAAGTGGTTCGAGGATACACGCCCCCTCATGTTTGACCTGACCCCACCATGACCTCATCTGGAGTTACAGAGTGGTGACCCAGGACCTACAGCCATGCCCTCCCCCACAGCCTCCGTGGACAGGTTCCAGCACTACAAGCGTCCGGGGTCACGGCGCTCCAGGGTCAACTACAACTATAAGGTAATTGATGGATAACTATTGACCCCTTAGGTAATTGATGGATAACTATTGACCCCTTAGGTAATTATGGATAACTATTGACCCCTTAGGTAATTAATGGATAACTATTGACCCCTTAGGTAATTATGGATAACTATTGACCCCTTAGGTAATTAATGGATAACTATTGACCCCTTAGGTAATTAATGGATAACTATTGACCCCTTAGGTAATAGGATAACTATTACCCCTTAGGTAATTAATGGATAACTATTGACCCCTTAGGTAATTAATGGATAACTATTAACCCCTTAGGTAATTAATGGATAACTATTGACCCCTTAGGTAATTAATGGATAACTATTGACCCCTTAGGTAATTAATGGATAACTATTAACCCCTTAGGTAATTAATGGATAACTATTGACCCCTTAGGTAATTGATGGATAACTATTGACCCCTTAGGTAATTAATGGATAACTATTGACCCCTTAGGTAATTAATGGATAACTATTGACCCCTTAGGTAATTAATGGATAACTATTGACCCCTTAGGTAATTAATGGATAACTATTGACCCCTTAGGTAATGGATAACTATTGACCCCTTAGGTAATTAATGGATAACTATTGACCCCTTAGGTAATTAATGGATAACTATTAACCCCTTAGGTAATTAATGGATAACTATTGACCCCTTAGGTAATTAATGGATAACTATTGACCCCTTAGGTAATTAATGGATAACTATTTACCCCTTAGGTAATTAATGGATAACTATTTACCCCTTAGGTAATTAATGGATAACTATTGACCCCTTTAGGTAATTTGATAGGATAACTATTGACCCCTTAGGTAATTAATGGATAACTATTGACCCCTTAGGTAATTAATGGATAACTATTAACCCCTTAGGTAATTAATGGATAACTATTGACCCCTTAGGTAATTGATGGATAACTATTGACCCCTTAGGTAATTAATGGATAACTATTGACCCCTTAGGTAATTGATGGATAACTATTAACCCCTTAGGTAATTAATGGATAACTATTGACCCCTTAGGTAATTGGTGGATAACTATTGACCCCTTAGGTAATTAATGGATAACTATTAACCCCTTAGGTAATTAATGGATAACTATTAACCCCTTAGGTAATTAATGGATAACTATTGACCCCTTAGGTAATGGATAACTATTTACCCCTTAGGTAATTAATGGATAACTATTGACCCCTTAACGCCCAGATGTCACCCCCCCCCCCCTAACACCCCTGTCAAGCCTCTGTCAACCCTGCCTCTCCCTGTCTCTGTGTAGGGGATGACAATTGAGAAATGAATGAATGTGGTAACCCCGTCACGCCCAGATCTTTCCTTTGCAATATAAAATCGTCTTGTTAGCCATAGAATTACGAAAAGTGACTTAATATGCCAAATTAGCTAGTGGACATATTGCTTATACGTGTATTACTTAAAATCATCTAATGGCAGTCAAATTACAATGGAAATTATGGTCTGGGTCTCAAGGGGTTAATGTCACGTTATAACATGGTACACTATAAGCAGTGGCGTACCGAGGGGGGGGGGGGACATGCGGCTATGCCCCCCCCTTTTTGCAAAGAAAAAAAATAGATAGATAGATAGATAGATAAAAAAAAAATAAAAAAACTAGATTAATTACATTATTTTTATTTATTTTTAATTGATCTTTATATGTATTTTTTATTTTATTTTTATTTTTTATTTTATATATATATATATTTTTTTTTGGTTTTTCATACTTTTTTTTATATATAATAATTTATATATATATATTATATATATATAATATATATATATATATATATATATATTATATATATATATATATATATATATATATATATTATATATTTTTTTTTTTTATTTTTTTTTTATATATATATATATATATATTAATATATATATATATATATATATATATATATATATATATATATATATATATATATATATATTATATTAATTTTAATATATAATATAATATAAAATACTATAATATATATATCTTTGCCCCCCTTTTCAATTTTCTGTGTACGCCACTGACTATAATCAAGTCATCATCCTACTGTGGTTAAATACTAACATGTGATAAACTTTGAGCTATATTCTTCCTCTGTCTAGACTACATCAATGCTCACGGATTGATAACTCATGTCGCGTCAATGTCACCTGATAACATGGTATAAGCAAATCATCGTCCTACAAAGGGTAAAATTATGATAAACTTGGAGCTACTTTCTGCCTCTGCTTACATCAATGCTGACGGAAATTGTTGCTTAATGATGCAGTTAAAGCTTTGATCGAGTTCTGATTACCCTCTTTACAAACCGGTGATGACTTGCAGGTCGCCTAATTATGAAATCTATTAATTAAAATCGTTAGATGAAGTAATAAGGTAATTTCCTGCGGTAGATTTGAGGTTGAAGGATTGTGATTGCTTTTAGGCGGGCGCGATGGGCTGTCCAATAACCGCGCTAATCAAAATTTCCTGCAGGCCACAACTTGCCCTAAAAAAACTATGCTGCAACCTATTTCACGTTCTTGTTGCACTCAATGTCTTCCGGCAGTCAAGGGCGACGAGCGTGTGGTTAATGCGCCACTTACGACCGTCACCTTCGCTTGGTGGGAATCTGTCTTTTACGATTGTGTTGTTAAACTTATGGACGTTAGTGTGTAGGTTTACTTGATCTGCTAACCCACTTAACTCTGTTCTTATCTAACTTTCCAATATGTAAAATGCATGAGTTTACATACATATAAACATGCATTATGAGTTTATCTATAAGTATTTTATAGTTTATATTATATTTAAGCATGCGTTTTACAATGGTTTATTAGCACGCGGGCAGAGGATCCAGAAAAACCAGTTCATGTTAATACTCGTTTGCATTGCGTGGAAGACTTTAAACTTATCTACATGAAGGAGGAAAAAAACTCCACTTGCATATACATGGTTGGGAGTACGTCCACACCTACCCCAACACTGGCCTGCAGCACCAAGGGCGGAGCAGAGGGCGAGGCAGGCGGCCCTAGGCAAGCACAGACACCCAAGATCTAAACCCTCCATTGTAACTCCACCCTCCAAGAAAAAAGACCATATCGTTGTCCGGGTGATAATTGGGACCGGGTGAGGCTGTGAGGCATGTTATGATTGATTAGAATTATCATTATTATTTCTTTTACAATCGTACATCCTTGAGCTATTTTCTTTCTTATACGTATACAGGTAAAAATATATAAAGAGATACAGGTAACAGGTGACTGACTTAAAAATAGAACTTACGTCAGGAGAAACAACTCATGGGAAAGGTGTAGAAGTGTTGCCACTGGACGTGAAGGGAAAAAAAATAGAAGAAACAGCACATATTATGACAACAATAGATACAACGGTAGGTTTTGGCTGTTCCTTGCTCAACCCTCAACCCCCAACAGCCCTTCCCCACAACCCCCCAACACCCCCGCAACTCCCCCCCCCCAACACCCTCCCACCTCCCCTAACACCCCGCAACCCCCCCTCCCCCACCTCCCTCCCTCAGCCAACGCGAAAAGTAAGAACGCGCAATGGAAGGTAGTTGGCCCAAGCGAAGGAAAACATTGACTCTGGTATGAAGCGAAGGCAATGTTTGAAGGAATGACGCATAGCCCTCTCGTCACACGCTACTGCTTAGGACAACAGTAGGAGCGGGAGGGAAGGTTCTCTATGAGAACAGGCATTACAAAGGGCCTCCACGGGGTTAGCTGCCTTGCACGGTTCACAGATGCAGGTGGGAACGCGAGGTGTGTGGTGTGCAGAGCGGAATAATCTCTGTCTGAAGTTTTCTGTCGTGAGTCTCGTAGCCCGAACGTCATTCCTGCACCTTGAAGTTTTGTGTCGTGGCCTAAACTGTCGTCATTCCTGCACCTTTTCCACCTTCTATTTGAGGGTGAACGTACGCCCTCCTGTTTCACCCCTCACCTCACCTCACCTCTGTTTCACCTCCTCCTCCTCCTCCTCCTCCTTCTTCACCTCCTTCTCCTCCTCCTTCTTCACCTCCTCTCCTCCTCCTCCTCCTCCTCCTCCTCCTCCTCCTCCTCCTCCTCCTCCTCCTCCTCCTCCTCCTCTTCCTTCTCGCGGGCGTTGCCTTACGGGGAGGAGTTTCATCTCAGACACTTGGGCACTGACATCCTAAGGCGAAGGAACGGGTGTGTGTGAGAGAGAGGAGAGAGAGAGAGAGAGAGAGAGAGAGAGAGAGAGAGAGAGAGTAAAGGTGGAGTGCGAAATCTTTGCCTCTCGATATGTATTCAAGTTTGTCTTCTTTTCATTATATGTTGGTTATTGCAAAAGCGTAAGTATAAGCACATGGTAAGATATACAGAAAACCCGGAATAAAGGAGAGAGAGAGAGAGAGAGAGAGAGAGAAGAAGGATCCCGGTTTCAGGTTTATGATTCACAGTGGATCTGTTGTTATTCAAGGTTAATTTTTTTGGGATGATATAATTGACTACCCAGTGGCTACTTGCACAGGGTTTAAATGCAACCCAGGAATACGTGTTGATTCAAATGAAGACCACAAGAGAAGCTACTATTTCGATCAAAGTTAGCAAATTAAGTAAGCAGGCATTCATAAAAGCCATATAATAAACACGTAAAATAAGCCATATCACACACTAAAAAAGCCATTTAAGACAAAATAAGCCTTATCACATCAAAAAAGCCATAAAAAGCCACATTTAGGCCAAAAAAAAAAAAAAGCCACATTTCACCCCAAATAAGCTACATAATAAACACGTAATTAAAACACTGAAAAACTGTTTCACTATTTTTTACTATTTTTCACTCGCCTGTTTTTTACTATTTCAAGCTAATTGATTATCAGGCATACTTAAAACACTGAAAATTTGTTGATTACCATTTCAAAGATAGCAAATTTAAGTAAGCATGCATCCTTAAAATGCTGAAAAATTGTTTACAGTAAACCCTCTCTAATTCGAACTAATTGGGGGGAGACCTGGTTCGAATTAGCCAAAAGTCCGAATTATCCGATGGTTACCTCTAGCCCCTCCACACAGTAATAAGTCACTCAGACATGCCAAAACAGCACAGATTGTATTACTTGTAGCTACTCACCAAAACCATCGTATTTATACTATATTTATAAGTACACAAACTTATAATACCACATGATAATAATAATACAAATTGTAATATAACATATACACATAAGAACTCATAAACCATCAATTTCTTACTACTTAAAGATTAAATTATACACCCACACACATTTTTCCCATGGGTGGCTCAAATAGTGATTAATAATAATTATACTAATACTGAAAGTACTAATACTGATTGTTGTATTGAAGTAATGATTAATCTAGCAATTCCTATCATATTTTTATGTCTTTTAGTAAGTTTTGTCTAATTTGTGTTTTTTAAGGAATATCTGGAAGTATCATGTCATTGTGAATTGGCTGAAATAGGGATTTCTAATCATTGTAACTGAAAACTAACTCCAGATTTGTGTTCAACATTCCCGAAAACTGTTAGGAACAATTTTTCAAGCAAATCTATTTTTTTTTTAATTGCACATTTTGCAAGGGCCCCTTGCAAAATTTGCAATATTTTTTTAAAAATAGATTTGCTTGAAAATTAGTTCCTAGCAGTTTTCGGGCATGCTGAACACGAATCTGGAGTTAGTTTTCAGTTACAATGATTAGAAGTCCCTATTTCAGCCAATTCAGCAAATATAAACACTGAAAAATTGTTTACTACTTACAGCCTACAGGTGATATGTTAGATCAGGTATTGCAGGTAACGATTGCGACATGATATGATGGCTCGCTATTAGCCTCAATTCGTAGCGAAGGCCCGAAGGCAGCGAAACATTTATAGTAACTTTCGTCATCGGTAACAGTGAGTTTGTTATCGCGTTGTCAGAGTGGGAAGAATGGACCTCCAGGCTGCGAGTGTGTGTGTGTGGACTTTCTTTCAGAGTTTCTTCGCGACCTTGCTTCTCTCTCTCTCTCTCTCTCTCTCTCTCTCTCTCTCTCTCTCTCTCTCTCTCTCTCTCTCTCTCTCTCTCTCTCTCTCTCTCAGGCTACAACTATGTGGAGACTTTCTTTCAGACTTTCTTCGCGACCTTGCTTCTCTCTCTCTCTCTCTCTCTCTCTCTCTCTCTCTCTCTCTCTCTCTCTCCTCTCTCTCTCTCTCCTCTCTCTCTCTCTCTCTCTTTCTTCGTTTGGACTACTCAGGGTCGACTCGTGCCTTTCCTATCCTCTTGTGTTCTTTGTCCACGACTTACCCTCTCTCTCTCTCTCTCTCTCTCTCTCTCTCTCTCTCTCTCTCTCTCTCTCTCTCTCTCTCTCTCGGCCCTCCACTCTTCCCTCCTTTTTCCACTCATCATGTTCTTGTCCGTGTCCTACATACCGAGAGAGAGAGAGAGAGAGAGAGAGAGAGAGAGAGAGAGAGAGAGAGAGGGAAGAGAGAGAGAGAGAGAGGGAAGTCAAGATGCAATGAATGAGTGAAGGAGGAAGAGGAGGATATCTTTTTATGTTATAGTTTTTATCTTCCTTCCTCTCTTCCTCTTCCTCTTCCTCCTCCTGCTCTTGTTAATTACGAAAAACGTTAAACGAACCAATTAAGTAGTTATGATGACAATGGATAATGACGTATTTCTTTCACCTTGTCTAATTAGTGTGAATAACTCTCTCTCTCTCTCTCTCTCTAGCATTTTTGTCTGGCACATTTCCCCCTTTTTGGCATTAAATCAATCTCTACCATTTATGTGTGTGTGTGTGTGTGAGAGAGAGAGAGAGAGAGAGAGAGAGAGAGAGAGAGATCCAAATTAGGATGAATCTTTCGTGTACCCAGACAGCCACCGTAGAGTCAGAATCACTGTTGTTATAAAGACCTTTGCTCCTCCTCCTCCTCCTCTCCTTTATTGTATTCGAGAAGCTGTGAAATATTAACGTAACATAAGAAAAGGCAACGGAGGTGGAGGTGGAGGTTGTGGTGGTGGTGATGGTGGAGGTGGTGATGGTGGTGGTGGTGGTTGTGGAGGTGATGGTGGTGGTGGTGGTGGTGGAGGTGGTGGAGGTGGAAGAAGAAGTGGGTGGAGTCACTAGTTTGTGTCCTTACCTGGCTACCCAACCTCCAATCCCTCCCTCCCCCTCCTCGCCCCTCCCTTTCCACCCCTTTTTTCTCCCCTCCTCCCACACACACACACACACACACACACACACACACACACACACACACAACCCTGCCCACCCACCCTTCCCTTCGCCTTTCTATATAGTAATCCTTATCCTTCAATCCTTAACTATTATTTTGTTTTTTTGCTCTTTATCCTGAAGTCTTTTGTCTACCTATGTTTCTCTTTGTCTCTATTCTTTGTGTGTTTATTCTCTGTTTCTTACTTTCCCTTCATTCTTATCCTTTAATGCCTTTCCTTTTTTCTACTTTTTGTTCTTCTTTGCTCCTTAGCTTTAACCCCTTGAGGCCCAGAACGTAATTTCCATTGTAATTTGGGTACCATTACACGATTTTTGAGTGACTATAAGCAATATTTTATAGCTATGACCTGTTTAGTATCCTTTTCCACTAACTAATTTGGTATATTAAGTGACTTTTCTTCATTTTATGACTCAACAACAGACAATTTTTTATAGCAAAGGAAAGATCTGGGCGTGAAGGGGTTAAATCCTTTCCCTTTTTTTTTGCACTTATGTTTCTCTGTCTCTCTCTTTGTGTGTTGTGTTTATTCACTGTTTCTTTCTCTCCCTAATTTCTTTCTTGTAGTTTCTTTCTATAATCCTCATCTTTAATATCTTACCTTTTTTATAGAGCTACTTATGTTTCTCTGTCTCTCTTCTTCTTTGTGTGTGTTGTGTTTATTCACTGTTTCTTACTCTCCCTTCTTTCTTTCTTGTAGTTTCTTTCAATAATCCTTATCTTTAATATCTTACCTTTTTATAGAGCTATTTATGTTTCTCTGTTCCTCCTCTTCTTTATGTTTCCCTGTTTCTTGCTATTCCTTATTTCATTGCTTTAGTTTTCTTATATACTATTCGTAAAATGCTTCCTTCCTATTATTACTCCTTCCATTCTAGTTCCTTCATTGTCTCTCTCCTCTTCTTTGTGTTTATTCCATGTTTCTTACTCTCCTTTCTTTCACTGCTTTAGTTTTTCATATCCTATTCGTAAAATGCATCCTTTCTTTCTCTCTCTCTCTCTCTCTCTCTCTCTCTCTCTCTCTCTCTCTCTCTCTCTCTCTCTCTCTCTCTCTCTCTCTCTCTCTCTCTCTCTCTCTCTCTCTCTCACTATTACCTATTCTATCATTACTCCTTCCATGCTAGTTTCTTCGCTCCTTACCTATCCTCCTTACCTATTCTCCTTACCTATGCTCCTTACCTATTCTCCTTACCTATGCTCCTTACCTATCCTCCTTACCTATCCTCCTTACCAATGCAATATACCCTTTTCAACACCTGTGAACACCGACATCTACCTTTACCATTTCTATAGTGTCATATTTTCACCCATATCAAGTTATCTTTTTATATAAGTGTATATTATAGTGTGTATATAAAAAATTATAGTCTTTTTATAGTGTCATTAACCGTTTTCCCCTTGAACTATAGATTTTAGGGGATAAAATTGTATGATTTCTACCATTATAGAATCAAGTGCATGTAGAATAAAACATGTTCTCGCACATAAACTTCTGAATACGATGGTTAGTCTCTCCTCATTCTTCTTGTCCTCTCTCTCTCTCTCTCTCTCTCTCTCTCTCTCTCTCTTCTCTCTTTGAAACATCCTCTTTCCAACTTACTCAATTGTGATAAATTCTGAATCCTGATCTGAACTCTCCTCTCTTGCCTCATCATCTTCTTCTCATCTTCCTCTTCTCTCTCTCTTCTACTCTCTCTCTCTCGTCTCTTCTCTCTCTCTCTCCTCTCTCTCTCTCTCTCTCTCTCTCTCTCTCTCTCTCTCTCTCTCTCTCTCCCCCTTCTACACTCCCTTCTTCTAAATCCCTTCTCTGCAAGTGACCTGTAAAATGTTATACTTACCACCTATTGCCCGAGTAAAGGTCACTGTGCTGTCCGAAAGGTCATGTGTGTGTGTGTGTGTGTTCTTATCAGTTCGTGTAGTGTTTTTCGTCCTTGCTCGGTCCAATTTTCATTCTCTCTCTCTCTCTCTCTCTCTCTCTCTCTCTCCCCTCTCTTTTCTCTCTCTCTCTCTCTCTCTCTCTCTCTCTCTCTCGGGATCAGCACGAACGTCCTCCTCTCCACTCTGAGTTTTGTCAAGTTTAAGAGTTGGAGGAGAATGCGAATGAGGGGAGGAGGAGGAGGAGGAGGAGGAGAGAAGGAAGAGGAGGAGAGAAGGAGGAGGAGGAGAGAAGGAGGAGGAGGAGGAGGAGGAGAGAAGGAAGAGGAGGAGAGAAGGAGGAGGAGGAGAGAAGGAGGAGGAGGAGAGAAGGAGGAGGAGAGAAGGAGGAGGAGGGGGAAGGAGAAGAGAGGAGGAGGAGAAGAAGGAGGAGGAGGAAGAGAAGGAGGAGGAGGAGAAAGGAGGAGGAGGAGAGAAGGAGGAGGAGGAGAGAAGGAGGAGGAGGAGAGAAGGAGGAGGAGGAGGAGAGAAGGAGGAGGAGGAGAGAAGGAAGAAGCAAGTGAAAGTTAACTCCTGTTCTTTTGTTATCTTATTCCTTTTTCTCATTCTTCCTTTCTTTCATCTGTTCCTTTATTTATTCTCTCTCTCT
>JACEEZ010014674.1:45000-47500 GCA_016584305.1 Chionoecetes opilio | reverse complement strand
AGAGAGAGAGAGAGAGAGAGAGGGAGAGAGAGAGAGAGAGAGAGAGGAGAAAGAGAGAGAGAGAGAGAGAGGAGAGAGAGGGGCAGGCGGTTCAGGTAACATGCTTCCTTTAATTACGAAATCTGACACTAGTTGCGAATTTTTTTTTTTTTTTTTTTTGCTCAAACAGCCGCCGCCTTACCTGCATTATCATCATCATCATCATCATCATCATTATTATTATTATTATTATTTTTATTATTATTGTCTGCATTATGAGCGACCAAGGTTAAATATAAAAAATCGTTATGATAAAAAATAAACACTACACACACAGTAAATAATAAACAGGAAATTGAATAACAGTAAGTGTCTTAAATGAATATGATTTTTTTTTTTATCATTATTGTAGTATTATTCGCTTTAATTTCTTCACTATTATTACTATCATTATTTGTTGCCTATCATTATTTTAGTATTATCATCACTTTCATTATTTTCGTATTATCATCACATGCATTATTTTAGTATTATCATCACTTTCATTATTTTAGTATTATCATCACTTTCATTATTGTAGTATTATCATCACTTTCATTATTTTAGTATTATCATCCCTTTCATTATTGTAGTATTATCATCACATGCATTATTGTAGTATTATCATCACTTTAATTATTGTAGTATTATCATCACTTTAATTATTTTCGTATTATCATCACTTTCATTATTTTAGTATTATCATCACTTTAATTATTTTCGTATTATCATCACTTTCATTATTTTAGTATTATCATCACTTTCATTATTTTAGTATTATCATCACTTTCATTATTTTAGTATTATCATCACTTTCATTATTGTAGTATTATCATCACTTTCATTATTTTAGTATTAACATCACTTTCATTATTGTAGTATTATCATCACTTTCATTATTTTAGTATTATCATCACTTTCGTTATTTTAGTATTATCATCACTTTCATTATTTTAGTATTATCATCACTTTCATTATTTTAGTATTATCATCACTTTCATTATTGTAGTATTATCATCACTTTCATTATTTTAGTATTATCATCACTTTCATTATTGTAGTATTATCATCACTTTCATTATTTTAGTATTATCATCACTTTCGTTATTTTAGTATTATCATCACTTTCATTATTTTAGTATTATCATCACTTTCATTATTTTAGTATTATCATCACTTTCATTATTTTAGTATTATCATCACTTTCATTATTTTAGTATTATCATCACTTTCATTATTGTAGTATTATCATCACTTTCATTATTTTAGTATTATCATCACTTTCATTATTTTCGTATTATCATCACTTTCATAATTTTAGTATTATCATCACTTTCATTATTTTCATCATTATTACTATTTTGTATTATTTCCTACTTAATTATTATTTTATTACTATTATTATTTTCGTATCATTATTGTAATATTATTCGTTATTATTTTCATTATTATTACTAGTCTATCATTTTTTTATCATTATTGTAATAGACTAAGTATTTATTTACTTTCATTATTTTCATGTTTCATTATTTTGGTTTTTTACATTATTTGCATTATTATTACTAGCTATCTATTTTTTATCATAATTCTAATACTATCATGATCACTTTCAATATATTTTCAGTTTTTTGCTATTATTTAGTTATTGATATGAGTAACTGATAGCCTGACGGTATACATTTTTTTCTTTAGTTAACCACAAGTCTCATATTACAATGCTAGTAAGTATTAATAAGGCGTCATTTATCATAGCGTATAGTATCACTCTTAACGGGTACAAATAAGGCCGTAATTATTTAATCTATGTAATTATCTGCTTTGTGTTATGCACTTAGGATAATTTAAGCTAATTAATTTTTTTAGTTTTTTGTTCGTAATGGATTTCTTCTTTTCAACATTATTTTATTATTTATATTCTTATTTTCATCTTTATTTTTGTTTCATCTAATTATTTATATTGACTCGTTTTTATATTATTTATTTTCTACTTTCTTTTTTATTATTATTATTATTTGTCTGTCTCTTATTTTCTATTTATATTTTATTTGCATCTATTTTTTTATTGATCTCATTATTCCTCCTTTTCCGTGTTGATTTTTCTATTTTTTTTTACCGTTTTTGTTCATCAGTTCTCCTTCTCTGTTCTTATTCTTATTTATTTCTTAGTATTCTTATTCGTATTTTATTATTTCTCTTATTTACTTTCTTATTTATTTCCTCTTGTTCTTAATCAGATTTTTTTCTCTTTTCTCGTTTTTTTTCGCATTCCCTCTCTTCCTTTGTCTCTCCTTGTCCTTAATCTTGTTCTCCTTCCTTCATTAATTCCTTCCTTCCTTCCTTCCCTCCTTCCTTCCTTTCCTCCTTCCTTCCTTCCTTCCTTCCTCTCTTTCCTCCCTCTCTTCCTTCCTTCCTCCCTCTCTTCCTTCCTTCCTTCCTTCCTCCCTTCCTTCCTCTCTTCCTTCCTTCCTTCCTTCCAATTCTT
>JACEEZ010014674.1:35000-42500 GCA_016584305.1 Chionoecetes opilio | reverse complement strand
TTCTTCCTTCTTCTTCCTCTTCTTCCTTCTTCTTCCTCTTCTTCCTTCTCTTCCTCCTCCTCCTCTTCTTCTTCTTCCTTCTTCTTCCTCTTCTTCCTTCTCTTCCTCCTCCTCTTCTTCTTCTTCCTTCTTCTTCCTCTTCTTCCTTCTCTTCCTCTTCCTCCTCTTCTTCTTCCTCTTCTTCCTTCTCTTCCTCCTCCTCCTCTTCTTCTTCTTCCTCTTCTTCCTTCTCTTCCTCTTCCTCTTCTTCCTTCTCTTCCTCTTCCTCCTCTTCTTCTTTCTTTCTTTCCTCTCTCCTCCTCCTCCTCTTCTTCTTCTTCCTCTTCTTCCTTCTCTTCCTCTTCCTCTTCTTCTTCTTCCTCTTCTTCCTTCTTCTTCCTCTTCTTCCTTCTCTTCCTCTTCCTCTCTTCTTCTTCCTTCTTCTTCCTTTCTTCCTTCTTCTTCCTCTTCTTCCTTCTCTTCCTCCTCCTCCTCTTCTTCCTTTGTTTCTTTCCATCTACATTCTTCTGAGAGTATTTTTCTTCTCTTCGACCTCTTCCTCTTCTTCTCCTTCTTCCTTCTTCCTCTTCCTCCTTCTCGTCCTCCTCCTCTTCCTCCTTTATTTCGGTTTCCTTCATTAATTTCTGATCTAAATCCTTCTCTTTCCATATGAAATTAACTCTCTCTCTCTCTTTTTCACTTGACTGAACTCAATAGATACCTATACTTTCTAGTAGATACTTAGATAACTATCAATTACATATACCTTCATACATACATACATACATACATGAATACCTACATACACACCTGCATACATACATACATGAATACCTGCATACACACCTGCACACATACATACATACATACATACATACATACATACATACATACACAGGTGGTGGTGGTTAGAAATACAATGGTCAGTGGATGTATATTTTTATTGTGTGTGTGTGTGTGTGTGTGTGTGTGTGTGTGTATGTGTGTGTGTGTGTGTGCGCGCGCGCGTGTGTGTGCCTTATGTACTTTCAGATTCTCCCCTTCCAACTTTTTTTTTTTTTTTTTTTTTTTTTGCTCTCCCTCTCTCCTTTCTCTCTCTTCCCCTCCCTCCATTGTCTCGTGCTTTACTTAATCCCTCTGTCCATCCTCCATCTCTTCCACTATCCTGCACTCTTTCTTTCTCTCACAATGTTTATCTCTCTTTCTTCATCCATTTTTTCTCTTTTCTTTCGTCTTCTAAATCCTTACTGTCTTCCTTTCCATTTTTTCCTTCCTACCAATTTTTTCTTCCAATTTTTCCTTCTATTTTTTTTCTCCTATTTTTCCTTCTTTCCAATTTTTTCTTTCAATTTTTCCTTCCTACCAATTTTTCCTTCCTACCAATTTTTCCTTCCTACCAATTTTTCCTTCCTACCATTTTTTTCTTCCAATTTTTCCTTACTTCTAATTTTTTCTTCAAATTTTTCCTTCCTTCTAATTTTTTCTATCAATTTTTTCTTCCTACCAATTTTTTCTTCCAATTTTTCCTTCCTACCAATTTTTCCTTTCCTATTTTTCTTCCTTCCTACCAATTTTTCCTTTCCTATCAATTTTTTCTAACAATTTTTCCTTTCTAATTTTTTCTTACAATTTTTCCTTCCTTCCAATTTTTCCTTCTTTCTAATTTTTTCTTCCAATTTTTCCTTCTTTCTAATTTTTTCTTCCAATTTTTCCTTCTCTCTAATTTTTTCTTCCAAGTTTCCTTCTTTCTAATTTTTTCTTCCAATTTTTCCTTCTTTCTAATTTTTTCTTCCAATTTTCCTTCTTTCTAATTTTTTCTTCCAATTTTTCCTTCTTTCTAATTTTTTCTTCCAATTTTTCCTTCTTTCTAATTTTTTCTTCCAATTTTCCTTCCTTCCAATTTTTCCTTCCTACCAATTTTTTCTTCAAATTTTTCCTTCTTTCCAATTTTCATTCATTTCATTCTCCTGATATATTCATTTTCTCTTTCTCTTCTTTCTTCACCTGTTTTTTCGCTTTTCTTAGTACTTCTAACTCCTTTCTTGGTTCCTTTCCAATTTTTCTTCCAATTTATTCTTCCTTCCTTCTTCCTTTCTTCCTTCCTTCCTTCCTTCCTTCCTTCCTTCCTTCCTTCTACCCTTCAACTTTGCTATTCTTTTACCTCTAACACGTAGAAACTATAATGGTAGAAAGTAGTCACACAGGCAGCCTCGTTTGGTCCAGTAGGGCTGTTGCTGTCTGTTCCTCCTTTGTATTCCTTCCACTTTTCATTCATTTCAGTCTCCCGATGTATCTCTCTTTTCCTCACCTGTTTTTTTCTCTTCTTTGTTCGTATCACTTTCCTGCTTCCCGCCAAAATGTTTCTCCCAGCCTCCGTCCCTAAGGACTTCCCGTGGCCTTGGAAGAAAATAATGATATTCCCAGTGACTTGATGAAGCAAGAATCTATGTACGCACTTGCATGTCCGCGCGCGCGTGTGTGTGTGTGTGTGTGTGTGTGTCATTCATTCACCCATGGTCTTGTTCACGCGAGTCTGACTGGCGATCGCCAGTTTCACCCTCCCGGTGCGAGCTTGGAGCTCATTATTACCGATCTTTGGGTAATGCTAGGACCTCACACACCACAACCTCCCTCATCCCCTTGCTCAAGAGGGACAGTAACCGCCCGAATTTCTCTGTGGAAAAATCCCCGGGAATGAGGGATCGGGGGATCGAACGCCGGACCACAGAATGTGTGTGTGTGTGTGTGTGTGTGTGTGTCTGTGTGTGTGTGTGTGTGTGTGTGTGTTCAAAATCGTCTGCTGACTACGTATTTTCTTTTGTGTTTGCACTGAAATATTGAAAAAACTGGTATTTTTTTTATAAGCATTCCCAAAAATAAGTATGAGAGAGAGAGAGAGACGTTGATTCACGCACTTACATCACTTCTTAAAATACTGTATGAATAAAAATAAACAAAAAACTATAAAAACAACAAAAATATGAGAAACCACCAGCAAGGTTACACCACCACCACCACCACCACCACCACCACCCACCACCACCACCACCACCACATCCTTACCTCTGCCTTGGCTCACCTGTGCATCCATCAATTAGCATTGCGTGGTGGTCGGTGCAGCCTTGTCACTAGCATTGGTGTGTGATGAAGCAAGGTTTTTGGTGGTTATAATGATGATAGTGATGGTGGTGGTGTTAGCATAGTCATGTAATGGTGTAGGCTTGAGTGAAAAAGAATAGATTTAAGAACGAAAATATATAAAAAGAGATATGTAGTATATATAGATAAGTGAATAGATAGATAGATGGAGGGATGGTGGTTTTAGCATAGAGATGAGAAAATGGAGGATGGTGAATACTTCGATGGATGAAAATAATAGGGATAGATAAAGATAGATAAATAGATAGGTGGATAAAATAGATAGATAGATCGCTCATTTATTACTGGCTGTATGTGTATGTATGTGTATGTGTATGTATGTGCATATGTATATGTATATGTATATATATTATGTAATAGATGTAAATAAATAAATTTAAAAAAAAAATTAAAAAAAATAGATAGGTAAATATAATAGTTTGATTGATTGATTGATAGAGGGATGGTTTGATTAGTGTTGAGAAGAATAGATAAAGGGAATGGTAGTTCTCTCTCTCTCTCTCTCTCTCTCCTCTCTCTCTCTCTCTCTCTCTCTCTCTCTCTCTCTCTTTCTACCTTGCAAGCCTTGACCTCTCCCTCCCGCGAATCTTGCCTCCACTCCCTCACATCTCTCTCCTCCACCCCCCCCCCCTCCTCCTCCTCCTCCTCCTCCTCCTCCTCCTCCTCCTCCTCCTCCTCCTCCTCCCCCCCTCCTCCTCCTCCTCAACGTGTTTAAACCGTGATATGTCAGTGGTAGATGGAGGGGCAATGAGAGGGACGGAGGAGGAGAGAGGAGGAGAGAGGAGGACGAGGAGGAGGAGGAGGCAAAGAGCATAAACCTCCCCCCGTAAATGCACACACACACACACACACACACACACACACACACACACAAAAAAACGCACACACACACACACACACACACACACACACACACACACACACACACAACACACACAACATCTACCTGCCTGCCTCTCTCTCTTTCTCTCTCTTCTTCTATTCCAGTTTCTTCCATTTTCAGCTCTTTCATTTCTCTCTCTCTTTTCCTGCTTTCCTTCCCATTTACAGTCTTTTCCACGCCACTTTCTTCTCTCTCTCTCTCTCTCTCTCTTGCATCTCCTCATCTCTCCCCTCTCTCTCTCTCTCTCTCTCTCGCGTGTAGGCCTGTGTTATCTGTGGCCACAAATCAGTGCATTAGGCCTACCTGTAGGCTTAGAGGCCGCGGGGAGGCTGTCACCTCTGGGTCTCACCTTTAATTACTGCCAGGAAACATACTTCTCTCTCTCTCTCTCTCTCTCTCTCTCTCTCTCTCTCTCTCTCTCTCTCTCTCTCTCTCTCTCTCTCTCTCTCGCATCTGGTAATTTCAGTGCAGAGTTAGAAGTGATCCAGAGAGAGAGCGAGAGACAGACTGAAGCGGGAGAGATAGAGAAAGAGACTGGAAAGAGAGATAGAGAGAGAGATAGATAGATAGATAGAGAGAGAGAGAGAAAGAGAGAGAGAGAGAGTACAACAAAAAAAGAATAAAGAAGAGGCTATTGAGGGAGGAGGAGGAGGAGGAGGAGAGGAAGGTCGGTGAGAAGAGAAAGAGGAGGACGAGGAGGAGAGGAGGTCAAGTTTCTCACTGTTATGTGGTCACTCGCTCCTGTTACTCGCTGATACAAAACTTTTTATATACATGTATATATTTTATTTTACAACATCGTCACTCTTTTATTTTCTCTGCTCTCATTTTGACTCCTGTTTTCACTTATGTTATGTTTTTTGTTGTTGTTGTTACCTTGGTTGTTGTTGATATTGTATTTTTTTTTTCTCTCTCTCTCTCTCTCCTCTTCTCTCTCTCTCTCTCTCTCTCTCTCTCTCTCTCTCTCTCTCTCTCTCTCTCTCTCTCTCTCTCTCTCTCTCTCTCTCTCTCTCTCTCTCTCTCTCTCTCTCTCTCTCTCCTTCAATTGTGAATAAAAGTATTGAATCTGAATCTGAATCTCTCCTTTTCTCTCTCTCTCTCTCTCTCATCCTCTCTCCCTCTCGTCTCCTCTCTGTCTCTCATCTCTCCTCTTCTCCTCTCTCTCTCTCTCTCCTCTCTCTCTCTCTCTCTCTCTTCTCTTCTCTCTCTCTCTCTCTCTCTCTCTCTCTCCTTCATTGGAATAAAATTGATCTGACTCTGAATCTCTCTCTCCTCTCTCTCTCTCTCTCTCTCCTCTCTCTCTCTCTCTCTCTCTCTCTCTCTCCTCATTTTCTCTCTCTCTCTCTCTCATCTTATTCTAACTGGCCTTTCTCTCATCCTCCTCTTCTTCCTCCTCGTCCTCCTTTCTCCTCCTTCTCGGCCTTCACTTCTTGCGCATGAATTATGATAATGATGACAAATATGATAATGTTGATATTAGTAGTAATGATAATGGTAATACTATTGATACTGAACACAACATTAATTATTGATAATATATAAACAATAGCTTTAAATAATGCAAATAGTTAGCTATCATTGTTATAATAATGATAGCTAACTATTTGCATTACTTAGGCTATTGTTTATATATTATCATTATTATTATTATTATTATTGCTGTTTTTATTAATATCTATGTTATTATCATAATTATTAGTTTTAGTATCATTATTATCATCGTCTACATTGCTATTATTATCATTATTATCAAAACTTCTAAAGATATGTATGCAAGGCCAAAGACTGCTGTACACAGTAGTCCTTGGCAAGGCTTATATATGTATGTATGCATGCATCATTAGTCTGTGTATTTTTACCAAGTTTTTTTCGTGACGTCAGCAATATATTGGTGTGTGTGTGTGTGTGTGTTCGTGCATTTATTAAGCTACACTTTATGACGCATAAGAAGGTAGGAGGAGGAGGAGGAGGAGGAGGAGGACTGAAGGCAGATAATCAATAATAGGCAAAGTTTATTGAATATTTAAAAGTTACCAATATAATGTTTTACACTTTCTCCATCCTCCTCCTCCTCCTCTTCTTCTTCTTCTTCTTCTTCTTCTTCTTCTTCTTCTTCTTCTTCTTCTTCTTCTTCTTCTTCTTCTTCTTCTTCTTCTTCTTCTTCTTCTTCTTCTTCTTCTTCTTCTTCCTCCACGCTATGCAATGAAAGGTCAGGTTAATTATCCACCATCCTGCTCTTCCATTGGCCACCACGCGTCACAGGTAACTTCAGGCAGGCCAATCATAACACTATAAAGTTAAAGAGTTAAAGGGCTGTTAAGGAGGGGCGTTGCATCACCTTAATTGTCTCGGTAATTACCTAGCAGCCTTACCTACTTGCACTACTACTACGCCTACTACTACTGCTGCTACCACTACTACTACTATTACCACAATCACTACTACTACCACCACCACCATTACTACCACCACCACCATTACTACTACCACCACCATTACTACTACCACCACTACTACTACTTATATTATTACTACTACTACCACCATTACTACTACCACCACCACCACCACTACTGCTACTATTTCTACTGATACTTATTGTGTACTACTACTACTACTACTATTACTACTACTACACTACTACTACTTTTACTATACTACTACTACTACTACTACTACGTAAAATCCATATTTTTATTTTATTTTTTATTATTTTTTATTTTACATCACAAGGAACTGGCCAAGGGCACAACAAAAATGGGTAACACAAAGCCCGCTTAGTTGCCAGTCCCTATAAAGAAGACAGTAAGAGAATAAAATAAAAAAGAGGGGTGAGCCAATTTAGTTCGGGAGGTGTCTTGTTACTCTTCTTTTGAAAATATTTAAGTCATAGAAAAGTGGAAAAATAGAAACAGGGAGAGAGTTCCAGAGTTTACCAGTGAAAGGGATGAAAGAGTAAAAATACTGATTAACTCTTGCATTAGGAAGATGGACAGAATAGGGATGAGAATGAATAGAAAGTCTTGTGCAGCGAGGCCGCGGGAGGGGGGGAGGCATGCAGTTAGCAAGTTCAGAAGAGCAGTGAGCATGAAAATAATGGTAGAAGAGAGCAAGAGAAGCAACATTGCGGTGGTGATTTAAAGATTGAAGACAGTCAGTCAGAGGAGGGGAGTTGATGAGACGAAAAGCTTTTGATTCAACCCTGTTTAGGAGAGCTGTATGAGTGGATCCTCCCCAAACATGTGAGACATACTCCATACATGGGCGGATAAGGCCCCTGTAGAGAGCAAACAATTGGGAGGGAGAAAAAAAAAGGACGCAGACGCCACAGCACACCTAACTTCCTAGAAGCTGTTTTAGCAAGAGATGAGATGTGAGATTTCCAGTTCAGATTTTTAGTAAAGGATAGTCCTAGAATGTTCATTGTAGAAGAAGGAGACAGTTGAGTGTCATTGAAGAAGAGGGGATAGTTATCTGGA
>JACEEZ010014674.1:17500-32500 GCA_016584305.1 Chionoecetes opilio | reverse complement strand
TGATGGGGGATGTAAAGTAAGGGAGGGGGGGGGAGGTTAAGGTAAGATTATGGGTAGGGTATGGGTAGGTATGGGTAGGGAATGGGGAGGAATGACTCAAGAACAGGTTGGGTAAGTGAGGATAGGTATGGGTGGTAGGTAGTTAGGGTAGGATAAAGGTAGATAAGGTTGGTAGGTAGGTAGGTAGGTAAGGTAGGAATGAAGGTTAGGTAGGTAGGTTAGGGTGTTCTTTAGGGTACAGTTCAGGTTATGGGTAGGTGATGGGTAAGAGAGAGGCGAGGTAAGTAAGGGAGGGTTAGGGGAGAGGGAGGGGAAGGAAGGGTAGGGGATGGGTAAGGGAAGGGAAGAGGGAAGGGTAGGTATGGGTAAGGAAGGTTTGAGTTTGTTGTGGTCAGGTGAGAAAGGACGGGTACTTGTAGGTGTTGGGTAAGGCCTCTCTCTCTCTCTCTCTCCTCTCTCTCTCTCTCCTCTCTCTTCCTCTCTCCTCCTCTCTCTCTCCTCTCTCTCTCTCTCTCTCTCTCTTCTAGGAAACACCTGGTACTTTAGGATACGAAATTTGAAAAGGAAAAATAAAATATTAGATTACGACGTCGAAGGAGGTAGAAGAGGGTGGTGGTGGTTTTGGTGGTGGTTGTATGGTGTTGGTGGTTGGGGGATGGTGGGTGTTGTGATGATGTGGTGTGTGGTGGTGGAGGTGGTTGGATGATGTGGTGGTGGTGGTGGTGGTGGTTGGTGGTGTGAGGTGGTGGTAGTGGGGAGGTGGTGGTGGTGGTGGTGGTGGTGGTGTTAATTATAGGTATTGCAACAGACGGTCCTTTCATAATCATTTACTTTATCATTGTTTTGTCATCTTCTCTGACATCACCACCACCATCACCTCTACCATCACCACCCACCACCACCACCACCACCACCTCCACCACCACCACCACCTCCACTTCCACCCACCACCACCATCACCATCTTCAACACCATCATTACAAACAACACTAAAAGAGTTACTTCACATTTTTCTTTCTTTTTTCAATTACCAATATATATTTTCTCATCTTATTCTTCCTTTTCTCCTTTCATTTCAAGACAACCATCACTGCTACTACTACTACTACTACTACTACTACTAACTACTACTACTACACTACTACTACTATCACCACCACCACTACTACTTCCACTATCACTACTATACTACAACAACAACTACAACAAGAGTATTTCGGTGCAACAACATCTCTCCTCCCTCTTCTCTCCATCCCTCCCTCTCTCCCTCTCTCTTCCCATCCCTCCCTCCCTCTCTCTATCCCTCTTCTCCCATCCCTCCCTCCCTCTCTCTCTCCCTCTTCTCCCATCCCTCCCTCCCTCCAAGTTAGGTAGAGAGGGAGGGAGAGATCTCAAGGTCTCCTGTACCCAAACACGGCTTCTCCACACCTCTCTCATTTCCTCGTCTCCCTTCCGTATTCTCTCCACCTCTCCCACACCCATCCACTCCCTTCCACACCCTTCTACTCCCTTCCACACCCATCCACTCCCTTCCACTCCCTTCTACACCCTTCCACACCCATCCACTCCCTTCCACTCCCTTCTACACCCTTCCACACCCATCCACTCCCTTCCACACCCTTCTACTCCCTTCCACACCCATCCACTCCCTTCCACTCCCTTCTACACCCATCCACTCCCTTCCACACCCTTCCACTCCCTTCTACTCCCTTCCACACCCTTCCACTCCCTTCCACTCCCTTCTACTCCCTTCCACACCCATCCACTCCCTTCTACTCCCTTCCACACCCATCCACTCCCTTCCACACCCTTCTACTCCTTCCACACCCATCCACTCCCTCCACTCCCTTCTACACCTTCCACACCATCCACTCCCTTCCACACCCTTCCACTCCCTTCTACTCCCTTCACACCCATCCACTCCCTTTTCTCCCTTCCACACCCATCCACTCCCTTCCACTCCCTTCTACACCCTTCCACACCCATCCACTCCCTTCCACTCCCTTCTACACCCTTCCACTCCCTTCTACTCCCTTCCACTCCCTTCTACTCCCTTCCACACCCATCCACTCCCTTCTACTCCCTTCCACTCCCTTCCACTCCCTTCTACACCCTTCCACACCCATCCACTCCCTTCCACTCCCTTCTACACCCTTCCACACCCATCCACTCCCTTCCACACCCTTCCACTCCCTTCTACTCCCTTCCACTCCCTTCCACTCCCTTCTACTCCCTTCCACACCCATCCACTCCCTTCCACACCCTTCTACACCCTTCCACTCCCTTCCACACCCATCCACACCCTTCTACACCCTTCCACACCCATCCACTCCCTTCTATTCCCTTCCACTCCCTTCTACTCCACTCCTTCCATCTCTCTATTCTTATTTCCATTCTTTCAATACTAATTTTTCTGACTTTATCTACTTCCACCTTTCGTACTTACACTTTTTACCTCTTTTTCTGAACTACTCATTTAACTCTCTCTCTCTCTCTCTCTCTCTCTCTCTCTCTCTCTCTCTCTCTCTCTCTCTCTCTCTCTCTCTCTCTCTCTCTCTCTCTTCTCTCTCCTCTCTCTCTCTCTCGTGATTAATGAATAGCAAAACGCAATTTCAATTTACACGTTCTGACAATATAATAATAAAAAAATAGATTAAAAAAGTTCGAACAATGACGCGAAATTAATTAAAGATGACAAACGACTTATTTGTTATGGTTCCTGAAAAGTGAGAAAATGATGATAATAATAATACTGCTGATAAGAATAACAATAAGTGATAATAATAATGATAGTAGTAGTATTGATAAAAATGAGAAAAAAACGCTACAATAGGGAGAGAGAGAGAGAGAGAGAGAGAGAGAGAGAGAGAGAGAGAGAGAGAGAGAGAGAGAGAGAGAGAGAGAGAAAAGAGAGAGAGAGAGAAGAAGAAGAAAAATTAAGACAAAAAAATCTGGATCATGGAAAATTATTATCATTCTTTTAATCAGTTTTCTCATTAACATTTTCGTTTATCATTAACTTTGTAACCTTTTTGAATGTTAATGGAGCGTGGACATTTACTTCGAAGGACATGTGTGTGTGTGTGTGTGTGTGTGTGTGTTGAGAGGGGAGAGGGAGGGGAGGTAAGGGGAAAATACGAGGAAGTCATTGGAAACACGAGATGGAAGAGGGGGAAAGGAGAAAAGAGAGAGAGAGAGAGAGAGAAGAAGAGAGAGAAGAGAGAGGGGAGAGAGAGAGAGAGAGATTTACCCACAATGCAAGTCGGTTTTTTCACGTAGGGTAAATAGGTTTCGTGCATCTATAATTTTGGCATCTATTGTTCCCTCAGCAACTGTCTTTTGTTGACTGGGGCTTTGTTGTTACCCATAAATCTCTCTCTCTCTCTCTCTCTCTCTCTTCCCCTCCCTCTCTCTCTCATCTCTCTCTCTCTCTCTCCTCTCTCTCTCTCTCTCTCCCCTTCTCTCTCCCTCTCTCTCTCTCTCCCCTCTCTCTCTCTCCTCTCTCTCTCAAACAACATCCTACACACATGCACAGAACACTCCTCTCTCTCTCTCTCTCTCTCTCTCTCTCTCTCTCTCTCTCTCTCTCTCTCTCTCTCTCTCTCTCTCTCTCTAAGACGTACGTGAGAGAAACTATTCACATTATTCAGGTCATTGTAGCGATATTTAAATAATTTCGTGTCAATGCAATTTTTGTGACATTGCATTGTATTCTTGAAACTGTTTTGTATAACGATGATTTTTTTCCGAGTTTTTTTAATACATTTTCTAGGAGTGTATTTTCTCTTTGTCTGTCAAGCATATCTTTAGGTTTAATTTTCTCTTTCTTTCATTATTTGTTTGTGAATTGTATGCATGTATTCTTAACAGTAGTAGCAGTAGTAGTACCGTTAATAACACTATAGTCGCCACTGCACTAATCTCGCCAGGCGTCATATATTACGAATTTTAGCATCACTACAGACGTGTATGTGCCACTGAAGAGGCATGCACAGTAGTTTATATTATGTACCGGTCTTCAGTGGCACATACAAATCTGTTATGATGCTAAAATTCGTACTATATAGCGCCTGGCGACATTAGTGCAGTGGCGACTATAGTGTTGTTGGCGGAATAGCGACTGTAGTGTTGTTGACGGTATAGTGGTAATAGTAATAATGATAGTAGCAGTAGTTGTTTATATATATATATATATTTTTTTTTTTCTGTTCCAATCTATCCATCTCTCTGTCTCCCTTCCATCCTCGGAGGAAGTATGAGAGAGAGCTATAGCCCCCTCTGCTCTAAAGAAATCACAGAGGTTTAATAACAGAGAGGTAGTGCATTATTACCTACAGAAAATACTGTGTTTACTAGTGTGTGGGTTAGAGGGAGAGAAGTGTGTGTGTGTATGTGTGTGTGTGTTAGTGTCAGTCGATACGTGTGTGGTGGTAGTTTATTGGTGCTAATAAGTAATTTCTGACTATTCTAATACTTGCTACTACTATTACTACCACTACTACCTCCATGCTTCCATCCCTCCATCCCTCCCTCATCCCTTCCCTCCCTTCACCTCAATAAGCATGGGAGGGAGGGCGCGAAGATACCGTTTCAGGATACATTAGCATAGAAGGCTCGCCAAGGCTGTGTTGTAAAGAATATTGTCATTCTAAAGGCTGACACTTTTATTTAAAGGATGCAGAGAGGGGGGCAGGAGGATGGAGGATGGGGGGGGTGAGGTTGGGAGGTTTTGGTGGGAGAGGGGGGGCAGGAATCTTCAAGGCAATGTTTTAAAGGGGGTGGGAAGAAGGGGGTGTTGAGAGAGAGAGAGAGAGAGAGAGAGAGAGAGAGAGAGAGAGAGAGAGAGAGAGAAGACGGAAGGAGAGAAAGCAAACAAAACGTGACTTCCTCTTTCATTGACCCCTTCCCCCCAATTTTTTTTTCCTCTCTCTCTCTCTCTCTCTCTCTCTCTCTCTCTCTCTCTCTCTCTCTCTCTGCAGGAAGAAAGAACAAGAGTACACATAACCAGAGATCTAAAATATTCAATACAAACACTTAGATATAATAATAATAATAATTTCTTTTTCACCCGAAGGCATACAGCTAAAAAGGAAAAAACCAATATACAAACAGGAGGAAATGAACTTACTAATAAATGTTCTTAATGTACTAAATGAACAATTATAATGTACTAGTCTAGCCTAAATAAAAATAAAGAATGTAATTAATAATGTACTGAAATAAAAATGTACTGAAGCAAATAGAAGATAATACTACTAATTTAGATGATAGCAATAATGATAGTAATGATGATAACAGTTATTTTCTCCCTCCTACAGTACCGGAGATAAAAAGATAATACTACTAATAAGATAATGCTAGTAATTAAGATTGATAATGATGATGAAAATAACAGTAATTTTCTCTCTTATACAGTACCGGAGATTAAAAGATAATACTACTAATAAGATAATACTACTAATAAGATACTACTACTAATTAACATGATAGTAATGATAATGATGATGATAACAGTTATTTTCTCCCTCCTACAGTACCGAAGAGCGTCATGTCCACTTGCCTTCGAGGAAAACTCACCACGGCGCGTCCACAGGTAAGAATTTTGTTTACATTTCGACCTCAGAGTTCAAGAGTTGGAGTTAGCATATTTCATATCCTCTCATTCTTCACTACGAATCTTCCATGTTCCTATCTTCTTTAGGGGCATGGTATCCTTTTTCAACTGTCCTCTTACATGTAGTTTGATAGTTAGTAGTATGTAGTTCAGCAGATACCCTCGTTATAGACTAAAAGGTCTCCTGGTATCTGGTTTTCCTATGTATTCCTATGTAATCCTCCATTCCAGATAATAAACACTCCTGAAATACCTTCGCAATAGGTGCAAAACGTGTTCCTAAGTGTCTCCAAGTAAACAACACATAACTAGGGCTATTTCCCGACTTTAATCACCTGTCAATACCACTTATAGCCAAGAAAAACGGTGCATTTACGTCTAAAGTAGTATACGTTTAAGAGAAAGAGCTGTTTTAGATACCCCATCATAGGCACTCGTTTTCTTCCCCAGCGCGGTGATGGTAAGGGCGGACTGAGTTAAACCTTGGTGTTCGGCCGCTGCTAGGAGACTTTTTAGAACATACGAACATAAGATAAACATAAATAACATACCATAAGAACATGAGAACATAAAATAAACATACATGACATAACATAAGAATACAATAAAGGAGATGTAGGAACTACCACGTGTAGGTTAGGAACTACCACATGTAGGTCTCACGGCCTCTTGTAGCTTCCTTATTTTCTTATATTCTTATGTTCTTATGTAGGAAAAGTTCTCACGGCTATAATAGTAACCAGGGTAGAACAAGAAGTAGCGGATTCAAACTGGAAAAGCGTAGATTAAAAAAGGAAATAGGGAGAAACTGGTTCACAATAGGGTGGTAAATGATTGGAATGGACTCAGTCGTGGGGTAGTTAGTGCGGAGTCAATAGGGAGTTTTAAAAGGAGGTTAGACAGTGTTATGGATGGGGATGAAAGGTGGATGTAGGTAGTGTTAAGCTAAATAAGGGTAGATTTAAAAAAGAAATAAGGAAAAACTGGTTCACATATAGGGTGGTAATTCATAAATGATTGGAATGGAGAAAGTTGTTAGGTAGTTAGTGCGGAGTCAATAGGGAGCTTTAAAAGGAGGCTAGACAGTGTGGGGATGAAAGGTGGATGTAGGTAGTGTTAAGTAACAGGAACTACCTCGTGTAGGTCTCCCAGCCTCTTGTAACTTCCTTATGTTCTTATGACATTTTATACATGTGTTGCTCGTATCTGCGGCATTATCACCGCAAGCAGGTGGTCACGTCCCGTCATAGGTCAGAGGTCAACGCTGGAGGTCATATGGCGGTAGTACAGAGCAATGTTTTTGTTTTGTTTTGATTATGGAAGTAGAAAACGTAAGAATTAAAAGGGAAAACTCTTTTATTTTTGTATTTCTCGTGTAACTGATTATTTTATCGTATACAGACAGGTGTACTATGCTTAAAGGTGAAGGATAGCTTGGTAAATGTTAGTATTGAGTGAGTGAAAGTGTGTGTGTGTGCGTGCGTGTGTGTGTGTGACCCCAGTTTGCTCCCGGGGGAAAATACGAAGAAAAATGTGGATAAACTCTCTTATTACTGTGATTTTCTGAACCGCTCGGCTTTCTCTTCGTTCATGTCTTTTCCATGTAGGGGTAATGGAGAGAGAGAGAGAGAGAGAGAGAGAGAGAGAGAGAGAGAGAGAGAGAGAGAGAGAGAGAGAGGGGGAAGCAGTCACTTAAGAGAGAAGGAAGTGTAGTATCAGGGAAGTGTGCTATCCCGCTTCTACTCTTCTCCTCCTCCTCCTCCTCTCCTCCTCCTCCTCCTTCCTTTCCCCTCCTCCTCCTCCTCCTCCTCCTCCTCCTCCTCCTCCTCCTCCTCCTCCTCCTCCTCCTCCTCCTCCTCCTCCTCCTCCTTCCTCCTCCTCCTCCTCCTCTTCTACCCCTCTTCCTCCTACTCAATCGTATTACTATTTTTTGCTCTAAATCATGTTGCTGGGCATATCCCTCCTCCTCCTCCTCCTCCTCCTCCTCCTCCTCCTCCTCCTCCTCCGCCCCTCCTCCTCCTCCTCCTCCGCCTCCGCCTCCGCCTCCGCCTCCTCCTCCTCCTCCTCTTTTTTGACCTCCTCTGTTTCGTCCTCATCATCATCCATCATCATCTCTTGTTACTTTCTTATCTCATCCTCCTGCCTCCTCCTTCCTTCCTCTTCTTCCTCCTCCTCCTCTTCCCTCTTCGTGGGGAGAGGAGGAGGACTGGAAAGGAGAGGAATAATGGATGTTAGAATCACTGTAATGGCTTTCTTCCCTCCCCTCCTCCTTCCTCCTCTCTCTCTCCGCTCTCTCTCTCTCTCGCTCTCTCCTCTCCTCCGCTCTCTCTCTCGCTCCTCCGCTCTCCTCTCTCTCTACGCTCTATCTCTCTCATCATCTCTCTCATCTCTGTCTCTCTCTTCTCTCCTCCTCTCCTCTTCTCCTCTCTCTCTCTCTCTCTCTCTTCCTTTTAGGTAGGGGCGGCTATATTTTTATTTTTATTTTTTAGCAGTAGTGAAAATGTTTGGATCTCTCTCCTCCTCTCTCCTCTCTCTCTCTCTCTCTCTCTCTCTTCTCTCTCTCTCTCTCTCTCTCTCTCTCTCTCTCTCTCTCTCTTCTCTCTCTCTCTCTCTCTCTCTCTCCTCTCTTCTCTCTCTCTCTCTCTTCATTATTTTTTGTTTATTTTTAGTAGTAGTACAAATGTTGTTTGTACTATTGTGTGTGTAGAAGAGAGAGAGAGAGAGAGAGAGAGAGGAGAGAGAAGAGAGTAGAGAAGAGAGAGATGGAGCAAGCGGTCCTACTCAATCCCGTGATTCAGTACTACCCTGCAGGTGCCAAACAGTGTTGCCAATGCTGTATTGTTGACTAGCACTCCCCAGTGTCGCCAACAGTTTTTTGTTATTGCTACTTTCTCTTTCAGGAATAATTGTTGTGAGGATGAAGTAAGCGTTTTTTTTTTTTTTTTTTTGTCGTGACTTTCCTCTTTTTATCTTTTTCTTTGTTTTCATAAGCGTATTTTATTCCTTCTTTCTGTTTCTATATTTTGTCAAGCGTTTTAAATATGTTTGTTATTTAAAACACCTCATGTTTGTCGAGAAAATTGATATTATGTATAAATGTACGAATATGCTATTTTCTCGGTTATTTGCCAATCAATAATTTTGGCTTTTCGCCGAATGATAGCCCTTGATCTACTTCATATTTACTTTCTATTCATGTTGCACTTATCTAGCCATAGTATTTTAGTTATTGAAAAAAACGTGATTTAAAAAAAAAATCAAGGCATCCCCCTTGTAAAATTTGCAATATTTTTTGAAAAATAGATTTGCTTGAAAATTAGTTTCTAGCAGTTTTTGGGGCACGCTGAACACGAATCTGGAGTCAGTTTTTAGTTACAATGATTAGAAGTCCCTATTTCAGCCAATTCACAATGACATGATACTTCCAGATATTCCTTAAAAACCACAAATTAGACAAAACTTACTACAAGAGATAAAAATATGATAGGAATTGCTAGATTAATCATTACTTCAATGCAATGATCAGTATTAGTATTTTCAGTATTAGTATTAGTATTATTAATCCCTATTTTAGCCACCCATGCGATTGTCAAAATACTTATAAAAATCTAGGAATACTATAGCAATCCTGTGGGACTTTTGATGCCCTCCCATGACTCCTATAGGATGCGTGAAGGAGCGAAGAGGCCCGTGAAGGACTCTGAAGGATTGTATAAAAAGCGAAGGATACTTAAAAAAAATAGTTCTTCCTTGTCCCACCTCCTTCCTTCTCCTCCCCCTCTCCCCTCCCTCCTCCTCGTCCCTCCTTCCTCCTCCTCCTCTCCCCTTCTTCCTCCTCCCCCTCCCGCCTTCTTCCTCCGCCTATAGTATTTATACGATAATTATAAATTATCATATATCAGATCACGCTGGGCAGCCGCGGCACGCACCGCATGGGAGAGGTCGGACTCCCACTAGTAAGGCTAAGGATAATTCAAACTTGCTCGAATTATGGAAGGTTATTGAAAAATTCGAACTGGCCTGAAACAGGACGAATTATCCGAAGTTTGAATTATACGGGTTCGATTTAGAAAGGGTTTACTGTAAGTCATTCTGATTGGCAGTAATGCAAGTAATGGTATAGGAGGTTGTTATTAATATTATTATTGCTATTGTAAATATGATCATTATTATCATTATTAATATTGTTTTTTAGGTTATTATTATTTCCATGATTATATTTCCTGAACACTAACAGTAGCTACGTGTAACAAATTCATTGTGTAAAACATGGTCTATTTTTTCTCTTCTTTGTCTTGATCTACTTGTTGTATTTGTTGTTGCTGTTGTTTTTCTTCTTCTCCACCATCATCATCATCATCATCATCATCATCATCATCACGTGTCACAATGTAGTTAAAGTCAAGCCTGGCTACACACCTTCCTCCCCCTTTAATCAGCCAATCAGAACGCCGCTTGTCTTGGCCGCTGGCTTGCTATTGGTCCGGACGCCTGGCTGGCCGCTGATCAGTGCCTCTTTAAGGGTAGGGTCGATGGAGGGGAGGAAAAGAGGGGAAGGGAAGGAAGGGGAGATGGAGGGGAAGGGAAGGAAGGGGAGAGGAAATTAAAAGGTTGGGGGAGTGGTAAGTTATGTATGGGAGGAGATAAAGGGAGGGGTTGGTAGAAGAGGAAGGAAGGGGGAAGTATTGTAGGAGAAAGGGAGGAGGAGGATATGGAGGGGGGAAGAAGGATTGGAGGAGAAGAGGAAGAAGAGGAGGAAGATTGTAGTAGGAGGAAGAAGAGGAAGAGGATTATTTACAGAAGTGTGAGAAAAGGGTAGGGGATTTGAAGAGGAAATATTCGTATAGGAGGAGAAGCAGGAAGAGGAGGAGGAGGAGATACAGACAGAAATACGTGGGAGGAAGAGGAGGAATGAAGGAGATGGAGACAGATAGACGTGGGAGGGAGGAAAGAAAGGAGAAGGAGAGATGGAGACAGAAAGACGTGAGAGGGAGGAAAGGAAGGAGAAGGAGGAAGAGGAGGAGATGGAGACAGAAAGACGTGGGAGGGAGGAAAGGAAGGAGGAAGAGGAGGAGATGGAGACAGAAATACGTGTGAGGAAAGGTTGGAGGAAGATAAGGAATGGAAGGAGATGGAGAGAGAAAGACGTGGGAGGGAGGAAAGGAAGGAGGAAGAGGAGGAGATGGAGAGAGATAGACGTGGGAGGAAATGTAGGAAGAGGAGGAGATGAGGATATATATTTGGGGTAAAGATATGCAAGGTTAGATCTATAATAATATAAGCGAAAGTGTGTTCTGTCTGTGTGTGTGTGTGTGTGTGTCCGCTCTAGGTTCCGCCCCCCGTGACTCAATCCCATCATATGGCACAGTTTTGGAACCAGGTTGACCAGGGGAAGGTTTTAAGCCCACTTATGGGATGATCCGATCACTTATTATTTTTTTTTTTTTTAGTAGCCTATTAGCGAGAATTGTGAAAAAAAAGTGGGTTGCGAGAATTGAGGAAACCTTGATGTAGGGTGATGGGTAATGGGTGAGTGAATGGCTGGGGTGATGGGTGATGGGTGAGTGAATGGGTGGGGGGTGATGGGTGATGGGTGAGGGAATAGGGGGGGGTGATGGGTAATGGGTGAGTGAATGGGTGTGTGGTGATGGGTAATGGGTGAGTGAATGGGTGGGGCGTGATGGGTAATGGGTGAGTGAATAGGTGGGGGTGATGGGTAATGGGTGAGTGAATGGGTTGGGGGTGATGTGAATGGGTTGGCGTTAATACATACATTTCTACATCTATGATTTCAGGAAAGTTAGAAGGGGCTATCTGGAGAGTCTGTGTTTGGCCCACCAAACACAGGTGGTGGGCCTAAGGCCCACCAATAGCCCTCTCCGCAGGAGCTAGCCAAAAAGTCCGCCCGGAGGGAGGCTTTGCGGCTAGTCATTGATAAAACGTAATTGTCTGGCATCCACCAAAGAACGATAAACTGATATAGATAACGAAAAAAAAACCACATTGAAAATAAGATAATACTAAAATGCTACTGTTAATGATGATAACAATAGATTCAGATTTAGATACTGAAAAATAGGATATAGCAGAAAAAGATTAATAATAGAAAATAAGATCAACCAAAATGCTAATAATAATGATAACAATGATGATGATGATGATGATGATGATAACAATAGATAAAGATTTAGGTTGTGAAAAATATAATAAAAAAGGAAATGATCAATAGCAACCGAAGCAATAATAGCATAATAACAAATAATACGTATAATAATAGATAATGCATAGTAATAATAGCAATAGTAATGATAATGACACCAGGTAATCTTCAAAAGGTAACCACGTCATTATGCAGTGGGAAATGAATTAATTGGCTCTGATGTCTGACCGTTTTCATCATCCTGTCTTGAATGTAAACAACCCACGCGTGTGACTAATATCCAAACACAGAAAACGTGTAACAATAACAGATATTTATGTAAACAATGTAAATAATTGGAACATTTCACGGTAACAAAACTAAAACCAATAATAATCATTTCATGGTAATAAAATTCAAAGCAATAATAATAATTTCATGGTATATAAAACTAAAAACAATAATATTATGACTGACTCAGAAAGGAATGAAAGCGATAATGATAGTAATAATTCTGATGAAAAGAAATGAAAAAAGGAGAGTTCGTTGTCATAGTAGGAAGAAAATGTGTAATAATCCTGTAATAAAAACCGATGAAATATGGAAAGTTGATTTTGATCTTTTCTTGACGTGTCGATTCTTGTCAAAATGTTTCGTTCACTGTCAAAAAAACCAATTCAAGTCATTTTCATTCGTGTATTCAGAATAGATCATTAATGTTAAGATCTTTCAGCTAGTCTTCTTCACTTTGTTGTTATTATTTGTCTTCTTATTTTTGTATTAAGGAAGAAAATATCCATTGTTCTGTGTTACTGTTTAGCGTGGCTTCCTCCTTCCTTCCTTCCTCCCTCCCTCCCTCCTTCCTTCCTTCCTTCCTTCCTTCCTCCCTCCCTCCCTCCCTCCCTCCCTCCCTCCTCCTCCTTCCTCTCCTTCCCTCCCTTCCTCCTCCTTCCCTCCTCCTTCCTCCTTCTTTCCTTCCTCCTTCCTTCCTCTCCTTCCTTCCTTCCCTCCCTCCCTTCCTCCCTCCCTCCCTCCTCCCTTCTCCTCCTTCCTTCCTCCCTTCCCTCCCTCCTCCCTTCCTTCCTCCTCCCTCCCTCCCTCCCTCCCTCCCTCCCTCTCTTCCTCCTTCCTCCTTCCTTCCTTCCCTTCTTCCTCCTTCCCTCCCTCCTTCCTTCCTTCCTTCCTTCCTTCCTCCTTCCTTCCTTCCCTTCCTTCCTTCCTTCCTTCCCTCCCTGCAAGCTATGGAGGAAACTTACTTCTGCTTGGAGGAAAGACAAGCATTTTGGGAGGGAAGGTTAAGTACATTAATATCATTATTATTAGTATCAGTAGTTATTGTAGTAGTAGTAGTAGTAGTATTGTTTTTGTTATCGTTATTATCATTGCTATTGTTATTATTGTTATTATAATTACTACTACTACTGATGCTGCTACTACCACTACTACTACTACTATTATTTACATTATATTAACCATTATCATCACTATTCTTCCTACAACAACAACAACAATAATCATCATCATCACTATTACAACAACCAAAATTACAGTCATAAAAACTACAACACCAAACAACACATCGAAACCACAGACAACGTGCAGACAATAAAAAATATAGAAGGCAACATCCCCACAGACCCGCTAATGTCCAACAGCAGCAGTGCCAAAATCGGCGGCGTTGGCACTACTGTTCGGAGGGCCAGTCTGTGAATGCGACTGCGCTGACAACACTGCTTCTGACATTAATTTCGCGACACAACCTTAACCACCTACTAAACTTAACCCATTACCCATTACTTTGATATTAGTGTACGTGTGATATAAAGGGGTGTTAAATAAGGGTATGTATGTTTTATTAAGGGTATGGAGTAAGGGAGAGAGGTATTTTGGAAGGGTTTAAAGTTAGCGAGGCGACGTTCTTGTTTCCTATCGCCATCAGAAGTGTCTCGACCTTTGTAGAGTGAGGGTGTGTGTGCGCTGCCCTCCCTATAGCCCCCTCTGCTCTAAGGAAATCACAGAGGTTTAATAACAGAGAGGTAGTGCATTATTACCTATAGAAAATACTGTGTTTACTAGTGTGTGCGTTAGAGAGAGAGAGAAGTGTTGTGTGTGTGTGTGTGTGTTGGTGGCAGTCGATACGTGTGTGGTGGTAGTTTATTGGTGCTAATTTCTGACTATTCTAATACTTGCTACTACTATTACTACCACTACTATCATGTATAACTACCTGAATTTATTACTACTACTGGAAATATCGAAATATATCAGTTGTTAAGTCATATAATTGAAAATATAACGTAGCTATTTTATTTCTTGGTTATTTTATAGTTTTTTTGTAGTATTTCCTTATTTTTTGGTTTACTTTTTTATTCTCGTGGTCATAAAATCTGAAAATACTGAAAAACTCGAAATAAAATCTGAAAATACTGAAAAACTCGAAATAAAATCTGAAAATACTGAAAAACTCTGAATAAAATCTGAAAAACTCGAAATATATCAGTAGTTTATAAGGACAATACAGTAAGAACGTAGCTATATTATTTTTCTTCGCATTTTATTTTTGATTTTCTAGTAATATAGCCCAACAAATTTTCCCTTTCTATTTTATTCCGATGGCGAAGTGAACAAAAAAGAAAAATCGAAATATATCAATAGTTTATAAGTAATACAAAAATATATATAGTAAGAACGTAGCTATATATTTTTCTTTTATTTATTTTATTTTTGTTTTTCTAGTAGTAGTGTTGCCAATTTATTTCTTATTCTCTTGTGATGTCGAAGTGAACGAAGAGTTGTAATACCGAACAATACCGTGTGGATTACGATGGACTTGAGCTGCTGTAGTGACGCCTTGTGATAACCCAGGGTGAGTGTTTCTAAAAGCTTAGTTTTATTCTCTCATTTGTGTTTTATAATTTCTTCTCTTTTGCAAATTTGACAGTTTTATTTCTTGTATGATAATTGATTTGGATAGTTTAGGTAGTAGTGTGTGTCTCTCTCTCTCTCTCTCTCTCTCTCTCTCTCTCTCTCTCTCTCGTCCTCTCTCTCTCTTCTCTCTCTCTCTCCTCTCTCTCTCTCTCTCTCTCTCTCTCTCTCCTCTCTCTCTCTCTCTCTCTCTCTCTCTCTCTCTCTCTCTCTCTCTCTCTCTCTCTCTCTGTTTTGATTTAGTGGGAGGGGCACCGATAGACTAGCCATTATTATTATTATTATTATTATTATCATTATTATTATTATTATTAGTATACCC